>CM057149.1:10426696-10447696 GCA_029964075.1 Patiria pectinifera | reverse complement strand
CCTATTTTATTGATGAAATTGAAATGCCACTTGATACATGTTCATAACAAGGACACAAATTTGTGATAAATTTCTGTCCCTGTTATGAAAATGTATGAAGTCTTGAAGATGTACATCCCTGTAGTTTAAAAATACCTACCGGTAGAGGTCTAATGTAAGATTGGATCCCTCAATGGATAGCTTTACTTTAGGAATAAATTTGGGATAATTCATGTTTTTCATTCACTGCTTCCCAACATTTAAAAATGAAATGTCCGTCCATGTTATGAACGTTAAATCTTGAAAATAATCCTCTGTTATTTCTGGAATCCTGAGAAATTTATCAAACTTGTTGGTGGACAATGTTCTTACTAGGACATGGGATGTAGAAACAGGAAAAAAACATGACAGAGTAGTTCATGTATCGACTTCTGTCTATGGTTCCCTCTAAATGTCACACTTTAGATACCGTTTGTGTGGAAAGACCCCTAGGTCTAAATCAGTTGTATACAATCATTTACATGTGTATCTACATGTACGCTCCGACTGTCTGTGATATTTAGTGATATTAGTGCATTAATAATATTCTTAATATATTAAATTGTCAGTTATGTACTCATCTATGAAAGTCTTACTGACTTCAGTGGTGTGTTCAATATAAATGTCAAAGCGATTAAAATGGGGAAAAAAAGGCATTTATTTCGCAATAATACTCACTGTCCACTGTGCGTGCAGTGCAGATTTAGTTTTTTGGGTGGGATGGGTTTTTTTCATGCTAGATACCCACTTCCCATACAAAATATCCCCAAAATGACCTAATGCATCACCTCTGAAGTGGGCGCAATCATATTCCAAAATGTTGATTTTCATCCCGATTATCACCCCCCGCTAAAGATGTGGGTATCGTACATTCCATCTATTAAATAAATACCCAAAATCTTACAAGTATTGGATCCATATTTCTGTTTAAGCTCTGGCAGGAGCCTCTACATGTCACTTGGTGGTCGGTCTGTCGGTTGGTCGGTCTGTCTGTCTGTCCCCGAAAATTGACCAACTTAATACTTGTCCGAAAATAATTGACTAAAATGCCGTGCCGTGGCCATAATATGCACTCTTTCGCAAAGTTTTCTGAACACTGGCTTTGTTTCGATTGATGCGCATGCGCGACTATTTTGCCTATTTATCTGTCCACGAAAATTGACCAAAATGAGCCCCTTAAGTTTCCTATAAAATATTACGTCCAAACTGAAAAAGCAAACCAAATACATTTAATACTTACAAACATTGTTTGTAACAATTCGGAAAGATGTTTATGAGAAGTTTGTAAATGGAGGCAAAATATGTGCAGTAATGTTATAGTCACGTGGGATATACCGCGCTATACAGGTTGCATACAAAAAAAACACGAAACCGAGATATTATTGCTAATTGGAACAGAAGTACAGCACATGTGAATCAAAGGGAGATATCCTCTGTTAGGGTTGAATCTCCTCTTTAAAATGACACCCTGGTCATGTCATTACATACACTATTGACTGAGCAGTGACCAAGTTTATGAAAGGGTCTATTTAGAGACTTGCGCCACTTTTCATGGTGAAATCTCTTTTTCCCCACCTGCCTTGATTGGCAACCATACCCTTTGGTTTACATGTGCCCTACTTTTGCTCCAATTAGCAACGATATCTCAGTTTCGGTTTTTTTTAATCCGCCCTGTATAAGAGTCATTTCGTGTAAATACTTTATATAAGTGTCCACGCTCAAAAAATCGAATTTTTTTTATACTTTGTGGGATGAAAGGACTTTGGGAGCAAGTAACCAAAATAGACTTTTTAATCCGATATTTTGCCCGTTGCCATGGTTACAGGCCATTATGTGTTTTGGCCATTTTGGGGCAATTTTGAGGCTCCAAAAATTCATTTTTTGCGTTATTTTCAAACATCATCAAGCCAAACTGCAAAGTAATGTCACAAAAGTAACTATATCACGACAAAGTATCATCCTTACCCTTACAAGAAAAAAATAGAAACACTTCTGAAAAATCTCCGTTATATTATTTTTAGGCCCTATAATACAGCATGTTTTTACAACTAGCAAAATTGCATTTTTTACCCCATTTTTATCCCTCCAAAATGGCACTTGCCAGGGCACTCAGAATAATTTTCCTTCGGCAATGGTTAGTTCAGACATTGGTTTTTTCATATCTGGTGAGAAAATTTTGGGTTATTGTATAGCCTTTGTGCAGTAGCGCTCCAAAAATGGTAAATTTCACAAAAACCTTAAAAAGTGTATTTTCAGTGTTTTCCTTTGTTTTGGGTAATAAACCTGTGTAATTGGTATTGTTCATGAACCTAGCACATTTTCACAAACAGAATCAGACTGTTTATCATTTTTAGACCATTGGATGAATAGTAGGTAGTGTACTTCCCCCCACACCTGGCTAGGCCCCGCCCACTCCCCTGTGCCACCGAATTTTGAACGTGTATGTTGCATATTAACGAAACAAATGTAAATAAATGATATGCAAGTGAACACTTTAGAAATAACAGAGTTCCTTTTCACAGCCTCCCCTTCCCCCAACCCCGGGGCATTGCTTGGGGTTGAGGGTGGGGTGTGACCCCCCACCAATAACCAAATTAACATTGTCGGTACAATCATTGTCACATGGGCAAAACTCATGTGATTGCAAGCCGCAATAAAAAATAATGGCCATATCCATTGTCCTCTGATTGAAGTGCACCATTATTCAAATGATGTCCAGTCCTCCCCTCCCAGCTATGCCCCGCCCCTTCCTTTGCCACCAAATTCAGATTTTGATTTCTGCATGTATTTGCCTAAATTAAATTGTAAATACTAGATATCAATTTGAAAGTGAACCTTTTACGAACCTACACCAACAGTCGTCTCACAGATATCCCCTTCCCCTGCCACCCCCAATCCCAAAGCTCAAAGATAACCACGCCCTCCCCAACAAGTCAACAAGTTTGTTGAGATTACTTACATGCATATGGCCTTGGGAAAGTCTGAATTATGTAAGGTGGCTTGTTTACAACACGGGGCAGCTTGAAATATCCGAAAAGTGAGGAGGAAAAGGGGTGTGTATGTCGCGCGGGTGGGTGGGGGTGGGAAGGGTGATCTGGACACACACATGTACGCTGTACACATTTGTTTATATTGCAAGCTACTTTGGAATTACAGTAAAAGGTGTGGTGAACAAAATGACGTTTATTTTATTATTTTCAAAACGGAAAAGATTTAGAGAGCAACTAACTCTTATTTGTTTATATTGAAATACATGTACTTTAAAACAACGATCACTCCAGTGAAAGCTCCGAGAGAACACAGCATCAATTTGATTGCATGAATTTCACTCTGACTTGACTTGGCTATATACATGTAGTTAGGGTTAAGTATTTTTTTAGTGGAAGTCCTCCAAACATGTATTTGCCTGATCAACATGACGTTTGGGGGCACCAAATACACTTATGTAGTGTGCTTATTATTACCATGACAACCGTTGTAAAGACATCGGTGCTCATAAACTAAAGTCAAAAATACTTTCATTTTCAAAGCCTATCACGGAAGTATTATCCTATGACTGAAATTCATTGCTATATAATTAACAACAATACATGCTCAGTATGTAACGTGGCCGCCATTGGTGCGAGAAGCGCATGTAATTTTAACCTCTCAATCTGTACCATTTTGTTTTGATGTATACGTTTCTTATAGTTATTGAATCAATTGCAGAGCATTAAATAACATCACCACAATTGTGTATATTTACTTTAGTTTTGCCAATTCGGGTTGAAAACCCACACATTTTTGGAATAAAATCAGTAATTATAAGTCCCTATGGCAGTGACAATGGATGCATACAATTGCTTGACTGGGATGAATGTTTACACAGAAATACAGAAATTATGCCCAAAATGTTATCTAGACAAGAGTTTGGAAAATATATAAAAAAAAACACCTCTAGTGGTAACAGCAATAGAACCAAGAATGTCATATTATAGAGTAATGGTCAACCAATATTTTCCTGCCAAATCGGTTGTAGGAAAATCGGTCAAAATATATGCAAATCAACATGGGATCACAGTGTGCTGTACCCCTCCCTTTCAGAGAAAAACCCAAATACCCACCAGAAAGGGATAAAATCTGTAAGCACTTGTGGTTCGGTGGGGAAGTTGGTTTGTTTTTTTAATTAACACATTAACAAAACATTCCCTGCTTGTATGCAAAAAAAACCCTGTAATTTATAAGCACCAATACATTTAGATTGCTTGCCATGTAACAATGGATGCACCACAGAAGTGTGGCCATGTTGACTGCTGTTGACAGTTTGGAAGAGACTCAAAATGTCATGCTGATTACGAAATTACGATTTTGGAGGGCATAGCAGCACCCATAACGGTACTATATTCGACTTTATATGTGGTTGATCTGACCATATTTACACATTCAATTCAATCAATCAATATAGAGGCCATTTTGAGTTTTCACTAGAGTGATAGTTGTTTTAAAGTACATGTATTTTAATATAAAAATATGAGTTATTTGCTCTCGTAATCGCCATATCACTTCTCTGTATTGAAAATAATAAAATAAATGCAATTGTGTTAAAAACAATTCAGCATTATGTACATGTACCATGTACATGTACCATGTACATGTATCCATATTACACCCCCCCCCCCTGCGCTTTCCAGATATTCCAAACCACTCCCACGTTGCCAAAAATTAGCGAAACCTACATAGTGTATGTAAATATGTGGACTTTCCGCAAGGCAATATGTAACCTTAACAATAATACATATTCTGTACAATTCTTTGGGAGGGGAGGGGTAGTTGCTCATAATGAGCACTGGAGTAGGAAGAGGGATGGCAGGGGGTCGGCTGTGAGACGGGTACGCCTGTTGGTGTAGATTATGAAAGCTTCACTTGCAAATTGACATCTATTTACAATATTAATTTAGGCAAATACATGCAGAAATCAAAATCTGAATTTGGTGGCAAGGGAAGGGGGGGGCTAGCTGGGAGGGGAGGACTGGACATCATTGGAATGATGGTGCACTTCAATCAGAGAACAATTGATATGGCCATTATTCATTGCGGCTTGCAAACACATGAGTTTTGCCCATGTGACAATGATTGTACCGACAATGCCAAGTTATTGGTGGGTGGTCACACCCCACCCTCAACCCCAAGCAATGCCCCCGGGGTGGGGGAAGGGGAGGCTGTGAAAAGGAACTCTATGTTATTTCTAAAGTGTTCACTTGCATATTTACATTTGTTTCGTAATGCAACATACAAGTTCAAAATTCGGTGGCACAGGGGGAGTGGGCGGGGCCTAGCCAGGTGTGTGGGGGGGGGAGTACAAGACCTACTATTCATCCAATGGTCTAAAAATGATACACAGTCTAATTCTGTTTGTAAAAATGTGCTAGATTCATGAACAATACCAATTATACAAGTTATTACTCAAAACAAAGGAAAACACTGAAAATACACTTTTTAACGTTTTTGTGAAATTTACCATTTTTGGAGCGCTACTGCACAAAGGCTATACAATAACCCAAAATTTTCTCACCTGATATGAAAAGACCAATGTCTGAACTAACCATAGCCGAAGGAAAATTATTCTGAGTGCCCTGGCAAGTGCCATTTTGGAGGGATGAAAATGAGGTAAAAAATGCAATTTTGCTAGTTGTAAAAACATGCTGTATTATTGGGTCTAAAAATAGTATAAAGGGGATTTTTCAGCAGTGTTTCTATTTTTTTCTTGTAAGGGTAAGGATGATACTTTGTCGTGATATAGTTACTTTTGTGACATTACTTTGCAGTTTGGCTGGATGACCTTTGAAAATAACGCGAAAAATGAATTTTTGCAGCCTCAAAATTGCCGAAAAATGGCCAAAACACATAATGGCCCGTAACCATGGCAACGGGCAAAATAAAAGTTTTAAAAGTCTATTTTGGTTACTTGCTCCCTAAGTCCTTTTATCCCACAAAGTTTTTAAAAATTCGATTTTTTGAGCGTGGACACTTATATGAAGTATTTACACGAAATTACTCATAACACGCTTTATTTTATGGGAGACTTAATTAGAGGATATATTTTGGTCAATTATTTTGGGGGACAGACTAGCGCAGCGTGATTTTCGCGTGGGACGGCGGCCCGGGCTTATACGCACAGTCTCCGGTCAACATTACCGTCCGGCCGGTTGCACGGTGAAATCATTTGTGCCGGCGTGGTGGTACACCGAAGCACACGGTTATTTATTGGCACTGTTGCGGAAAAGGAGCACGGCCTCGCATTTTTGGGCGTCGCATTTTTCAGCTCTGGCAGGGATCATTTTGATAGATTTCATGCAAGACTAACATGCAAAACGGGTAGCTGTGCAGTCGCACTTGTTAAATTATCCTTTATCCTATTATTATTAAAAGATCATACGGTGTCTGCACTCTGATGTCTGTCTGTCTGTCGGTCTGTCTGTGTGTCACTTTTTTGTGTAAAATACAATCTTTTTTTAATTGGTTTGTATTCACTAAGTCCGTTATTCTGCCGAAAAAATTAATCGGTGATCCATCCAGACCAATATATAAAGGAAGTGAGTGACTCTGCTTCTTATATAATTTACAACGGTGAACCATGGTTACACTATGGTTTGGATGGATTTTTCGTCCAACTAATGGAATGGCGGAGATAACACGTTGTATGTGCATCCTAATACGGTTTCACTTTGAACACAATTTGTATTTTGTAAAAATATCGGCCGAAATGACATGGTGAACCGTCATGGTGAATCGTGTATATGCATTGACCATGTTGTATTATGAAACCAGCGCGCGCGTGTGTATTATTATTTGAGCGCGTAATACGCGCAATGTCTAAATAGCAAGGCTATATAACTGTACATTCAGACAATCCCGGCCAAAATAGTCGGGACACTTCCTGGGCCTGCCATGGTCACCCACTCCCCCGCTCCCCCGGTCAATGTTGTTCTCTCCAGCTGATGGAGCACACACCGCGCAATGAGAGACAACATTGAACGGGGGCCGGGGGGTTGGAGGTCCAGCGAGATTTGGCCAAGATTGTAGATATAGTTTGGTTCCCTCACCAAAATATTCTGACTATTTCTGAAATTCTGAAGAATATCGGCGCGGGGTTTCCGAAAAGTCCGAAGTTTGTCGAATGCATTTCGTCGACAATCTCGGATAGCGCCCGGGATATCCGGGTATAAATAAAAGGTTATATTTACCTGCCATCATCATTAAAAAAAAATGTAAAAATGAGTCGATAATTGATATTCATTGCTTGCATATATAAAACTTAACATTCAATGGCGATTCTGCACATCAAGTATAATCAGTGTTGTAGGTCTCGAGACCGGTCTCGGCCTCGGTCTCGGTCTCGAGACCACTTTTTGCCGGTCTCGGTCTAGGTCTCGGGAGCTGTGGTCTCAGTCTTGGTCTCGGTCTCGGTCCCCTTTGGTCTCGATATTTTGGCTGGTCTCGAGTCGAGACCAGCCAAAAAGTGAGGGGGCGGATTCCGCCCCGGCCCTTTTATGGTTAAGTAAAGAATCAGTTTAGGGAAAATGTGACTGCAGTGTGATGCTAATGGACATGTCTCTCTTCACTTTCTAGTGAGTGAGGCATAGTCAAATAACCATTGCTCCTCTTCTTATTTCTCGTTTTTATTGTGGGATGATCTGTTGAAACAAGCACTTTATAGCCATCCTCATTGATTCCAAATACAACCGAGATTTAAATCTATATGAATCAAGACTGAAACATTATTTTTACCGTCAGATTTTGTGTTTTGAATATGGGGAACAATTCAACTCTTTTTCCCTAGAAATATTGGTGATTTTTTTCTATTTTCCTTTCCAATTTTTCCTTTATTCGTGGAGGCGGGAAAACTTGTTTTTTCATTATATTTATTAATGGATATTCATCAATTCGGAGACCGTTAAATTGGTATTAGTGGGGGACAGCTGGATTTTGTGATCTCTTTATTAAAATAGACACGACTTGGGAACAGAGTATGCAAATTACGTGAAATGTTCACAGTTACTACTCAATAACATGTTCTTTATCCCAATTATATTTTTTACAAAATGGAGCCTGCCATTTTTTTTTATCATACGGTCACTTTCTTTTTGACTCGCCATGTATTCATCTTTTCATCTGTGATAAACACAAATTGAGCTACTGCCATAGTCACACAAAAATAGAGTCTAATGCCTGCCTCGTCTCCTAGCTTCCTAAATGTCAATTGCATTTGCATGAGTCGAGAAGAATTGTGTTCCATTAATCGCTATATGCTGTTTACGGCCATCACAATAAACGATTAATATATTGGCAATATGTCGTACTTGTTAATCACTAAAATATTCAAGTAAATCGCCCAGCAAAGTAGCCGATGCGGTCGAAACGCGTGCGCACTGAGCCATGAATCCTAAAAGTACATCTCGCCCACCACATTCAGTTTGTGACAGCGCCCTTCTATTGTGTCGGCCATATTCTCAAATAGGCTAATGACGATGATGACGGCGGGCAGAAGATAGATCAGGCAAATATGGTTCATCAATCTTCTTTAGTATGTGTAACGTTATTGACATTAAACAAAAATAAAGTGGCATTACATTTCAGCCTTAGCCAGGCCTTCTTCAGAGCTAAATGACAGAGGAACAAGAAACAAACATGTAGGGGACACACAAACATGCAGCGTTGGAAGGAGAATCACAAAGAGGATGGGGAGGGCAGACCAATCCATATCTGGCTACCATCTCTCAATTTTTGGTCTACATGTACAAATATATATTCCATGACTGAAATTTTAAAAAATAAATCAATATTTTCTTGCTCCAAATCTTTTTTTCGAATCAGGTTTACAAGGAGGTCCAATGTAAAATTAAAGTTGCATTTAAATATCCGTTAGTGGTCATTGCTGAAACCAAGGGGTGGCTGTTGAGTTTAGGGTCCGAGTTCCTATAACAGATGAAACATCCACCTTTAACTTTTTACTTTTGTCAAGTCTCAACATTTTCAAGTTTTGCAAAAACTAGTCCAAATTGTCGCACTCCTAAGTTAGAGTTTCTTCATCAGATTTATACTTTATAGTAGTTAAACAATATTTAAAAAAAACTTAAAAGGTGCAAAAATATATGGAGTTCATCAAATAAGGTTTTCCCCTTCTTTAAATTAGGTTGTTTCCTATTTCTTTAATTGATTGTGACAATAACAAATTCTGTTGCCATGTTGTAATTTATGGCATGAAACAAACACGAAGAGCACTCGCATGACACAATTAAGCAGGTACAAGTGATTCCTATAACTTTCAATCACTTCCTTCACATCCCCATGAACATCAACATCTCAAGGACAGACTGTTCAGCTGTAATTAGTGTCTTGTTGTTTAATTAAATTATTGTTATTTATTATCCGCGGTCTCGGTCTCGGTCTCGGTCTCGGACCATTTCGGTCTCGGTCTCCGTCCGCCTTGAAGGGGCTGGTCTCGGTCTCGGTCTCGGTCTCGCAACTTCATGTCTCGGTCTTGGTCTCGGTCTCGGACTATCCGGTCTCGACGACAACACTGGTTAGTATAATGGATCAAATATTGTTACATTGACACGTTTGAAGTTTTGTGTTCGAAAATGCTGAGAAAAACAAAAACGTTCAAGTAGTCTGGTTCCCTGACTCCACTAAAGATGAAATGGATAAAAAAATACCGGAAAATTGTAAGGGAACCAGTCTAGCTGGCCTGCACCCGTTCATTAACATGGAACCAATAGCAATGGACTGGAATAAAAATAGTAAATTAGGAGCAGTAGTTGAAAAATAGTCAGGTTTTTCCAACGGTGGTCGGCCGACCACCGTTGGAAATGTATACAAAAGTACCAGTTTTTCTTGAAAATGATTTCACACCAGGGGCCCTAATTTTACATGATGCTTTAGACTGTCATTTACCAACATCCTAGTAATGTATTTCGTAACAACTTGGTAGTTTTATTTTCGATGTTTGCAAATGTTGTATTTTTAGTCCGAAAATTTGGGACTCTCAATACTGTGTATGAGAGTCCCAAAACTTAAGGAATTTAAAACATGCAATACAAGAAAATAGACTTGCACATGAAACAACCAGTCCAACAACTCTTCAGCAGTACTGCATCGATCAACTGTGCCAAAAGAAACGTGTGGCATGAACCGCGAACTTGTCTCTATGTTTACTACACATTTATCCATAG
This sequence comes from Patiria pectinifera, assembly GCA_029964075.1. NCBI lineage: Eukaryota > Metazoa > Echinodermata > Asteroidea > Valvatida > Asterinidae > Patiria > Patiria pectinifera. The sequence goes on along the minus strand of CM057149.1, from coordinate 10,437,467 downwards.
TCAGCCACCAGACAAATGATTATGAATGAACAGGTCAGTCTTTTCAAATAGTTGGACCATGGTTGGACATGTACCAGTCTAGTCTTTAGCCTCATTTTGACATCACTTGACCTCCCTCTCACGTGCAAAATATTGAAGAAATGTCTCCTTTAAACATTGAATTGAGTCTGCAAATTTGGTTGGTAAAATTCAGAGGACTTTTTCTTTGCCCTGTAGAATTTTTGGACAAATTTGCTGGCTATAAAGTGAGTAAAGTGGACCTGATTTAGTTTTACACGTTTCAGAGCACTCCAGGTACCAGTCCGTGTCGAACCCTGCAGGAAACGAAGCCAAGTTTTGAAAAAGGGCCGTCATGTTAATTTTTACTGTGAAGGACGGGAAACATTACATTAAAAAAGAGGGTTAAAAAAGTATCATTCCATCTTATTTTGTAATGGAGAGAGAAATACATCTATTGAGCTTGGTTTTAAAATCAAAAGTGGAAATGCTACATGGTTTCTTGAAATTAAAGCTGGAGAAGCATATTACAGCAGAACCCTAAATTTTCAGAAACTAACATGGAAAACAAAGGGTGAAAATTACACTTTGAAAACAAATAAAATTAAGGTGTATCTGCTTATTTTAAGAAGAGTGATATGTTACCCAAAAATTCACTGAGGGTTAAAATGTATTACATGGATATAATCTTTAAAATATAACCCGTGATGATAAAGCCTGTCTATTGAAGCATTGTTGCTCAGCCTGCGATACGCAGATAAATCATGTCATAGGCCTACATAATGCAGTGAGCACGGGAATTGACACAAAGAGACAAAACCATTAACTTGTATTTCCAAATGTTAATTGACATCGAGAGGTTTTTGATAAGGAAAACACATAAACTGCTATCATATATAATGCAGTACTAGCTTGCCCAGTCGTATTCGCTATGGCTAAACTTTTATTGACTGCAAAGGAATCACCCCCGGGCCGATGCATGAATTCATTGTGTTTGACTCGTGGCAGAAAAAAATACCCTTGAAATGTATGTGGGAGGCTGCCTCTAGAATACTGAATCAGACTTAAAATTGAAAACCGTCTGCTAAATGAATAAATAATAGGTCATGCCATTTGTTGGCAATTGCCAATTCAGTTTTAACGTTTGTAATTATGAATAAGTCGTTATGCCTGATAATATGGTGAACACCAAATTGATCGAGCTGTCATACATAATGAGGCAACTGCGGAAAATGCGATACCATTGCGGTCAGTGTGGCGTATCCAGCTTTTGATGTCGGGGGGGGGGGCAACCGCACTCGCACATCCGCGCCGAAAATGTAGACATGTTTTTTCTCCGGACACTTTTGATGAAAATAGTTACTTAAAAAATATCTTTCCAAAAAATCCCCTGGGGGCAAGATGCCCCCTCCCCCTCTGGATACGCCTCTCATTTGTGGTGGGGTGGGGGAGGGCATAAAGGATCAATGGTCCTGATTCTTTTGGGGACCTCACTTTCTCCAACTGGTGTTCGCACTTATTTTGTGTCTTAATACAATTTCATCTGCCTAAATTTCATGTCCAATTTGACTTCTCGTAATTTTATTTGATGAAGTATTTTGAACCTTGGTCTTTTTATGAATGTCAAACCACCTTTTTGTGTTATCCTCACCAATGTTTTGGATATACCATGTACTGTCTGTCTGTGGAAGTATGTTTTAATTTCATTTATGTTTTAATTTCATGTATTGAAACCATTGTACTTTTTGAATGTAGATGACCACAATGGAACTAAGCTGCCTTTAGCTTTTTGTGTGTTATACCTCGACAATGCCTCGGATACACATTGTATTTCGGTATTTCTGTGATTCTAGTCTGTTTTCAATTTAATTTAATGTTCATTTGTTCTTTGTAAGATATTCGTTGAGATTGTCAAATAAAAACGCGAGTTTTTAGTCGTCCGATCACTTCACAACCCGAATTTGATAGACAGCAAACAGTTCCGTGAATATCGATCAATAGTATTACTTCTACAAACCGTAGCAAACTGTAGCATGGTCCTGCAAAGCGCGCGATACACCAAAGATTTCAAACTGACATAGAGGGTTGTTCATCCAACGATTTGTTTATAGTGCACAGATATGGATTGTAGTGGTCAGTAGCATTTTGGAATAAATATGCACAATTTTATTTTCGAATTATTAACAAATGTCACAAGTCATAAATGTCAGCCTTATGCGATTTCTAATTTAGAGATGGGAGCACAAAAGCTTTTAAACTCGATTGTTTTTTTGCGTGCCTTGGCTGCTAACGTCTTTTCTCTTGGCACACGAAATTGTTCAATTTCAATTAAACAGGCCTGCAAAGATAAAGCAATGGAATCCGACAAACAAATAGATTATTGTTGCTTTCAAAGTGTCGAAGAAAGCATAAAGTGATGTGTAAACACGACAAAGAAAAGGTACGGGATGAAGTACCTAATTGTTGGTAGATTCGTGCGCTATAAGACTCCGGTATTATTATTAAGACCGTACGCGAAACATTATTAGGCCTATGTCATGGTGACACCATAGGTCATGGTACGTCATCTTAAAGGTGTATATTTTAAAGTCCTATATTAAGAGAACTACAAGTCCGACCGGGTTGTGACTCGGTATGAAAGTAAATAGGTGCGTGTTATTGGCAGAAATGGAGTTGATTTCATTATGACGTTACCATGGGTCATGTGACGCCATCTTAAATCCCATAAAGAACTACGAGACTTCATGGAACTTTGGTCATACATGAAATTGATAATTTACCTGACTGCACAGACATAGAGTTATAAATAATCGTTATGTTGAAAAGACCTATGTTCTGTTCAATGAACAGACATAGACCTGACAGTGGTTTATTTTAAAATTCTTTGCTGCCTCCAACCATATGTCATGTTTGACTCTTGCTTGTTCTTTTCTTCAGATGTTTAACTTGAGAAGTGGCCATCAAGCCATGGCATGGGGCTGGAATTTAAATGCATTGCTGACAGCACTAATTGCTATAGGTACGTTACTAATTATCAAGTTCGTTCAGTTGCAATGTTATATTTATATGGCTCTCTTGTATTCAATTAACAAGTAGAGTGGTGTCGCCTCATGGTCTGCAGCATCAAACTCAAAATCTGTGGTTAATTGTTCAATCAGATTGTTGGTTCGAGTCCATCCTGGGCTTGCGGTGCGTGTGTCCTTGGGCAGGATATTTTGTCCTCACTTCTTGTTTTTCCATGGGTAAATGGGTATAACTGTGAGCCTGGGCAGCATTTTTTGTGGTTAATTTTTGGCTGTTTTGCACCTAAATGGAAGCGTTGTGTTGTATACTCCCCAGGGAGCTAGGACGGTTGTTTTATGAGCCCAACAAGCAGGGGTAATAATTATGTTAAGCGCTTTGAGAGTCCATCTGGTACCGATTGCCCTTTAACAACATATTATTTCACTTTACGTTGTGAAGTGTGAACCCAGCTAACACATTTACGTTGTGACAACGTTGCCAGAAGGTCAGGTTTTCGTTGTTGCAACGTGAGGAAAATGACGTTGCGGCAACGTAAAAATGTTGACTCGCGTGCGCGTTGCTACAACGTTATCACGCAACGTTACAATGACGTTTCCACAACGTAAACGCAACATACATCACAACTTTTTTTGGTCGTGATTGCACATGATTACCACCTTGACGCCACGTTATTTGCGACCAAATTGACACATAACAGCAACTTCTACGCACGTTTCTACAACCTTTTGGCGACATGATTATCACTTGATTAGCACGTTACTGCAACCTAATTTGGGACGTCACTGCAACTTACTGGAAACGTTGATGCAACTTATTGTACACGTTAAAGCAACGTATTGGACACGTTTAAGCAACTTTATGGGCACGTTACTGCAACTTTATGGGGACGTTACTGCAACTTTATGAGGACATTGCTGCAACTTTGTGGGCACGTTATTGCAGCTAAATGGGACGTTTCTGCAACTTTAAAGGCACGTTGCTGCAACTTTGTGGACACGTTACTACAACTTAATGGACATGTTGCTGCAACGTGGTGGCCACCTTACTGCAGCCTACTGGGCATTTATGGAGAAATGTTTCTGAAAACGATAACAAAACAATTAAACATACATGTAATTCATGTTTCTCTAATTTTATTACAAAGAGTGTTCAGAAACAACAGCATGTAAAAACATTACTAAAATGCAATCACTAAGACGGTAAGTGTAATTAATACTCACTGCAATTATTTGGACACATCAATATGCACATTATGACTACAGTGTCCATTTCGTGAATGGTATACAATTAAAGTCTTTTACTTGAATCCACATTACGGAATGCACGCCTTAGTGACTGGGCTGAGCTCTAACGATCGGTTCATACTTCAAGTGAAAGCAAATTTTGAAATGTTGACATCGAAACCATTTGACTCAAAATTGCCCAGAGTTAAATTTGGTTCACTTCCCCCCCCCCAATTTTTTAGCGCTGGCGTTAATGATTGCCGTAACTTCACAAAGTGAATTGCCGTAACTTCACAGAGTATGAACCGACCTATTAACAAGACAATAACGTTGTTACTGAGCAATTAGAAGATTAAGGGTCTGGTCGCCAATAATATAGCCAGAGCCGGAATGCAAGGGTTATTATCGTCGACCTAGCCACTAACCGGTTTTATACATCACCTTTAAAGGGGTACCATATCACAATGTTACCCACACTAGAGAATACCTATTCATGTATTGGATCAATTCATGAAAAATACACAGTGCTATACGTAACGTACATTGAAGCAAAAATATGGTTTCAAATAGTATTTGAACATTAGTATTTTCCACTGTCCGTGATGAGAAATATAGTATAGGAAGGCGACTTTCACATCGAACAAATAAAATAGATCCGACAACTTTTAATCTACTGAATCACATGCTTTTTAAATCTGTCCTCTATCTAGATCCTTCATTTTCTTTCTCTCCCATGGAACATCTTCAAAAGAAAACTCAAAGGAATTGTTTTGGTTTTTTTGTAGCTACAGAGTCTATGAAAAAGAATTACACTTGAAAGGGATACTTGAATAGCGTTTGTTCGTGAAGATATATTTGTATGCAGGGAACTTGCAAAAAACCTGCATTTTAAAATATTGACATTTCAACATGATTTTCTTTGAATACCTCCATGCAGATTGGCTAATTGCCCAATCTATGTTTTAGAGTAACATTCATTTAATGGAACCTTTAACAGAACATTATCCAGATGTAGAAGTAAGTGGATTCCTTGTTCAGCAAGGTTGTCAATATGGCACTTCTCCAAAGACACGAATCTGACAAGAAAATAAGGAAAACAAAAACAATGTATCAATTATTTAAACATTATGAACCATTTAATGTTTGCTGCCTTAGGCTTAAAACACTCACTGCGTGTCACGCTGTTTCACCAGATGTGAAATTTAAAACTACATGTATATCCAGATAATGTCTGTCTTCTCAATACATGTACTTCAAGCAGAGCTGTGCCTGTGTTTCTACATGTACAATCTTTAACCCACGAGAGACAGGGATAAAATAAATGAGCCTCTTGTTTCCAGTTGACCCTGAAGTCAAGGATATTTCTCAAATTTAAAGGGTAACCAAAAACCCTGTAATCTAAACAACTTCATGTTCAAATGTATGTACGTAACGATCAAAATGTTGGTTCTTCCGCAAGTTTATGGTCTTGGTAGTCGGCATTGCATTAGGTCTATGGTGCTCGTTTCAGAAGTGTATTTAAGGTGTTTGTCGCTGATACCTTTGGACCAATCAATTTAGTGACTGCGATGGTTAGTTTCTTAATACACGTACCTTGAATCTTGGCCCTTCTGGATAACCAAGCACAATCGGCCGGCTGCCATTTCTAAAAGTTCATGCGAAGTCATGTCATGCAGGTACCTGAATATAATACAGAAAATATTTGATTACCAAAGAGCTCAAGCTTTTTTTAAGTTATTTAAATTCCACACGAAACAATTTCATTAAATGTTAAGAAGAACCGTCCAGTAGCAGTTTTGATATGCGCATAATTATTTTATGCGAATACACACTGGGTACACAGTGTTTATACGTCGGTGAAGGGCAAAACCTAATTTGATTCATAATTATTCTGATTAAAGATCCGTTGCCTACGCTACTTTCGAGTTTCACCCCGAAAGTTTATTTACTTTTTTTCAACTGCTATTTTCCTGCGAAATACAAGTTATTCATTTTTGAAAGACATCTAACGATAACAATTATAAACTTCATTGCATTTTTTCACAACATTAAAGTTAATACCTGGCCCTGCTAGAAAATTAATCAGCTCTCGCCAGGGAGGTTCACGCAAAATGTGTGGGTTTTTTTGGTTATTTTTAGAGAGCATTGGGGACACATCTTTTCTGGCGCATGACTCGACAAGAATGACTTCGTTAAGGCAGACGTGCTAGTATGAACATTTTGAGTTGGAAGGATTTGGATATGCATGCATTGGGTTCACGGTCTTGAATTTTATAGTATAGATAAATTTCATGAATACATAAATTGAATTAATATAGGTGTCTGGTGAACTTCAGGTAATCACTTAACAAATTTCGACCAAGGTGTATTTTCAACACATTTTAAAAGTTAATTTCACCATCTTACAGAACATGTATAGAAGGTAGTGTATGTTGAATTACTTACAGCAACAACCTTGAAGAGATGTATGGGGTGGTTTTCAAAATAATTAGAAACTTCCTCCCTCGAAGACTGCTGAAGTTAAAAGTTTAAACATGCCACATCCTGCAGCCAGTGCACTCACGTATAGCATACCTGTGTACTGCCTACCTGGAGAAAGTAACGATGTTTTTTAAGGTTGAGAAATATATAAAACTAATCAAGTTTGAACACAGTGTAAATATGATGTCCCCGTGCTCTTCAACCCACATAATGTCTTATTTCCACGAAAAAAACTAGTCTACAAATGATCATATACCCTTTTTTAGAAAAGGCTTTTATAGTTCGCGTATTTTTCATTGATCTTGTAACAGTGCTGACCTGGCCCTGAACCCTACTCCACACACTTTGGTCAAACTCCCATAAATCACGCCAAACCCTGGGAGCTATACGGCCCGAAAGCCCGGATTGAAACTGTATATACACTTGTTATGTACAAGCCAACGAAAGCCAGATGACCGTTTATACGTGTACGGTCCTGGTACGTGAACTTTAGGCCTGACCCTTGAGACTGAAATGCTAATGCGCGTTGCTATTACAGCGGTACACTGTGTCTTTGAGCGGGAATTTTATAACGGACTGTTTATGCTCAAATTTGCGCTAGTTTTAGTTCAGAGAAAATCAACTCAGATCTTTAAATTAAGAGATACCCCAGGTAACAATTTCACGGTTGTTGGCTCGGGTATCATGGGTATCTCAATACAATATTGTTACATTTTGATTAATGCATCAATTTGAAGAAAAAAAATACAAACATAGGCATATACTATAGTACAGAAATCAAAAGTCTTTTCGATATAATGTATACACTTTTGCCATTTGCTAAAACAATATCTGTTTTATGTAAAATTATAACTATCGAACAAATAACTTTCCAACCTAAAACGTTGTTAAAAAGGTCTAACATGTCTCACATGAATTCGATTAAATCTGATCCACATGTATAATATTTCCTTGGAATAATACCAAGACTTTATTATCAAATTGAAAACCAGATGACTTGAACGTTTCTTTCAGTGTATGATCCTCCAAAACTGTTCGCATTGACGAGCCTCCAATCTCAATTGAGGCACATATTTTCACTCTTAATTAATCTACATTTATTCTGATCGAGTCTGAAGAACATTTTCAACATTTATTAAAAAAACCCAAAGATGATAGGCATAGGAAAATCTTCATTTTTTGACAGCGACTTTGTTCGAAAAGTTGTTTTACTTTAATTTGATCCTTTCATCAGATTTTTAGACAATGTGTTCGACACAAGAATGAAGTCAAGATACAGAAAATTTCATTCCTACCTTCTAAGAAATGCTGTAGTGAAAATAACTTGCTTGGCGACCATGGCTACTTCACATCAACTGGACGGCGAGTCGGCGACCGTTATAGTGAGCTGCTGCTGCTCGATTGCTGACTCGACTAGAGCAATTCAAATGAGCTATCACGCGGTCTGGACGTGGAATTTCTGCTGATGCGCATGCGCCATGGTAATATTTTCTTTGAGAACGGGAATCATATTTCTAGTTACGTTGGTGTATGCAATAAAGATGCATTGAGTATTCAACAATGAATATGAGCGGCAAACAGTCGCGCTTTGACCACGATCTCATCCATCTTATAGACCATTAGAAAAATATCTGGAAACATTATATTCCTACTACGACAAAACAAACATGATGGTGTTCGAAATTTCATGAGTTACATTATTAATGCAAGGCGGCACCCAAATGTTAATTATTATCAAATAAAACATCATTAATTAAAACATATTATGTTCACTTCACATTCAGTAAATCGTAATTACAATGTTTTTGTCAATACCACAACAGCATGGATCGTAACGCACAGCATAATTGCAACTTAAATTCAGTGTCAAAACACCTTTATAAAACGTTACAGCAACGTGAGGTTCACAACATAGCAGCAACGCTGTGAAAATACCAAACTGCAATGTCACGACAACATGATATTTACAACTTAACAACGACATTATGATGAGACTTTTATGCAACGTCATCATAACGTCATGAACACAGCAACGTGGTGTAAATTTGTATCTACAACGTCATGACAACGTGAGATTAACAACATACCAACAACGTTGTGAAAGTACCTACTTACAATGTTACAACAACGTCATGATTATTACATCACAGCAACGTTTTGAAATACCAAACTACAACGTCGTGTCAATGTGATTTTCACAACTGAAAAAAACGTTAAAAAATAACGTAGATGGAACGTTAACTCAACGTCATGATTATAACCTCACAGAAACGTTGTAAACATTCTAAATTACAACGTTCTGACAACGTAACATTGACAACTTAAAAACAACGTCATGAAAACACCTACATTCAACGTAACCACAACGTCATATTTATTACTTTATTACAACGATTGTGAAACGACCACCATACAACGTCAATACAATGTCATATGATGACTTTCGTACAACGTTTTACAAATGACCGATATACAACATTTTTACAACCAACAATTATACAGTCAAACGTTGTGTCAACGTTGCTTGAATGTCATCGTGACACGTTACCAAATGACAACATGTTCACAACTTTGCACAACGTTGTAGCAACGTGATGTGTTAGCTGGGAAGTTTGAAAATACGTCTACCACTGAATCTATCCAGGCATTAAGGTCTGAAAGGTTTCAAAGATCCCTTCATTTCGGAAAAGATTTTTTTCATCTTGCAATTTCGTTGCAATTTGGTCAACAGATTCCTTGCATCAGGCTTAGGTGCACCTTGCTCCATTTTTCTCTCTTCCTGCCCTGTGGTTTCACACGATATGTTTTAACTCGCTTGCATGCTTGTTTGTTTGTTTCACTGAATAATGCAGTGGTCAGTTCAGTCTCGGCCCGAGTCTGTACTCTGATGATTGACCTAGACTCACGCGGTTGCGGCCAGCGCATGGGGAGATATGTCCTGCCACCGGGGGATCCTTGCACCTGTACAGGGGTCAGACTGGGCGGTCATTACCACCGCTACGCACCTGAGATGCAGGGACAGGATCCACCGGTGTATATGGACATGCTGCCGGAGGTGACTGCTGAGGTCATCGGCCGTTGGTTCAACTGCACTACGGGCAAAGTGGAGGAGACGACGCACGGAATTCGAATCACCTCTGAGCCGACGCACGGAATTCGAATCACCTCTGAGCCGACTGAGTCGCCAGCAGATTGTCAAGAGATCTTGGATGCCGGTCAGAACACTAGCGGTGTGTACACCATCCTGCACGCAGGACAGAATATGCAGGTCTACTGCCACATGGAGTCGGGGAAAGGATACATAGTGAGTGAAACCCCTTATTTTCTCAAAATCATGCTGCATTTTACAAGTAAAACATGGTAGGGGTTTAATTTCAGAATAGCTCTTAGAGGTATCTGAGGTGGGGGGAGGGCATTTACCCCCCTAATTGTCTTTCATGCCCCCCCCCCCCCAACAAATCAAACAAAAGAGAAAAAAGGCAAATATGGAGGTAAAAGTAATCGGAAAGAAGAGTGTCGAGGTCAACATTTTAATGTGTATTTAATTTATAATTAAGACTTCAACCCCTCGGCAATGGCCCTAAAACTTTATATGCACATAAATATGTATATGAATGGTTTAGAACAGCGCGCCAAAGCGCAATATGATGTCATTATGAAAAAAATGTGCCCCTCACTTTCCCGCCCCCCCCCCCTCAAAAAAAAGATAGAGATTTGCGTTTGTTGAGTTACAGACGCAGAGGGATCGGGAGGCAACAGTTTTAAATATTTTTGATAGAACAAAAAAAGGATCACAAAATTTACTCTTTCCAGTACAACCATTTTATTGTTTTGTTTTGGGGAAAAAATGCATCTTTTGTTAATGATAAATTTCAATATACAGGGTGTTCAAAAACAACCGAACCCTCTTAGCGCCCTCTTCTTTTTTTACAGCTTTAGTACATCGCAAATATCGATACATATTTGAGAGTACATTCATTAGCTTTCAACAACAAAAAAAGTCGTTTTCAATCGGGTAGATAATTATTTATTGAGTTATGGCCAAT
>CM057149.1:10318196-10426196 GCA_029964075.1 Patiria pectinifera | reverse complement strand
ATCCCAATATCAAGTACATTAATGTCTGAATTAATTTTCTTCATTGTTCCAAATGTGCATGATATGCCATTGGGGGGGGGGGGGAAGTTATTTTCTTGAGTTTTGTTTCCAAAATGTGAAATGGCGGCCGAAGGTTGAATGAAAGAACACATATTTAGGCAAGATAATAATTATAGTAAAATCGAAATAACAAATACATATAGGCCTATATTTGTCGTGCTTTCCCTAACACGTATGGTTGGTAAGCAGGGTATACTTTTTACTTCCCGAGTGCTCTGGGAAACAATCCACATCTATTTATCTCTGGTGAGATTCGAACCCATCAGGATCCCTGCCAGTACCGGCGACAATAATTAAGAGGCCATGTTACAATCCTTTAAAATCCCAACTTCATTGTGGCGTGCATCGTAACGGTTCACCATGACGGTTCACCATGCCATTTTTGGCCAATAACTGTACAAAATACAGTTTGTGTTTAGCTAAAAAGACTCTTATACGAAAGGCAAACAAAATACAGTCTTTTTAATTTGTTTGTATTCACTAATTCCGTTATTTTGCCGACAAATCCATCGGTGATCCATCCAAACCAATATATAAAGAAAGTAAGTGACTCTGCTTATTTTTGGCGGTGCACCGTGGTTACACTATGGTTTGGATAGATTTTTCTTCCAAATAACGGAATGACGGGTATAAAAACAAATTGAAGAAGATAACACGTTGTTTGTGCATCCTAATACGGCTTCACATTGAACACAATCTGTATTTTTTTTGTAAAAATATCGGCCAAAATGACATGGTGAACCGTCATGTTGAATCGTGTATATGCATTGACCATGTTGTATGAAACCAGCGCGCGCGCGTGTTGTTAGCGCGTAATACGCGCAATGACATGGACATGGCAAAATGACATGGTGAACCGTCATGTTGAATCGTGTATATGCATTGACCACCCTGTATGAAACCAGCGCGCGCGCGTGTTGTTATTTGAGCGCGCAATACGCGCAATGTCCTAATCCCAATGTCAAGGCTATTTATTGTACATTCAGACAATTCTGGCTAAAATGGTTGGGACACTTCCTGAGCCTGCCACGTTCACCCACTCCCCGCTCCCCTCGCTCCCCCCGCCCCCCCCCCCGCTTCCCCCGCTCCACCCGCTCCCCCTCCCCCTCCCCGCTCCCCGCTCCCCCGCTCCCCCGCTCCCCCGCTCCCCGCCCCGCTCCCCCGCTCCCCCCGCTCCCCCCGCTCCCCCCGCTCCATGTTGTTCTCTCCAGCTGAATTGAGCACACACCGCGCAATGAGAGACAACATTGACCGGGGGCCGGGGGGTTGGGGCCCAGCGAGATTTTATGGCCAGGGCGCCGACGTACGTATGAGCACCATTCTGCCGGCCGAGTATATCGTCAGAGTTTTCACGAAGAGACAATTTTGGCCACGGGGCGTTGAATCATAGTTTTGAGAAAATCGACTTTAAAGTTGAACCCCTTTTAATTTGAAGATTTCGCCTACTTTTAGAAGACATGTTGATTATTTTTTTTATACCGATAGTAAGCTGAAATCTCACACTTACACAATGTACCAATTGCGAGTCAATAGACCAATTAATTGCGGAGCAATTAACGTTCATAGTCAATTGTCTCTTCGTGAAAACTCAAAATTCCACCGGCGATTGGTTTGCCGGGAAAATTGGCAATGATCCAATTGTCTCTTCGTGAAAACTCAAACTCTCCGCTATCCAAACACGCACAAATTGTCTCTTCGTGAAAACTCAAAATCCCACACGCGCTTTGGTTTGCCCGCACGCGTCGTTTTGCTTGCGCGCGCTAGAAAATTTTCTCTTCGTGAAAACTCAAAATCGCACACGCGCGTTATTTTGTCCCCATAGAACAACGTGCATTTTTGCTACAATTGTCTCTTCGTAAAAACTGAAAATAGGACTTGGGTGAAATTTTCCCTTTATTGATTCTCATGATCTCAATGATTTCATCTGATTTTGACAAAATAAATTCGCCAAGATGTCCGTTGCAATACACTTAGCCTAATCGATTTCGGCCCAAAAAAGAATTTCGAAAATATATTGATTTTTGCCAAAATTGTCTCTTCGTGCAAACTGTAACGATATTTTGTATGTAAGTTATATAAAGTAATTTTAGTCTCTTTTTTTGGAAACAATCATGTTTTCTTTCTTTATAAATCTGAACCTTTTTTGGCTGTCTTTCCTCCTTTATGGAGCAAAGCCTAAAACACAACTGTGTTGCTCGGTGTTTTACGCTCGTTTGGAAATGATGTAAGCCTATTTTTCTAGTGTGTATTTACGGAAGACGGATAGTGCCACTCAATGAGTGTGAAAATATTTTTTTGGTGCGTGTGAAAATATTTTTTGTACAGCGGCCGCCACTTATTATGTGGCGGCCGCCAGATAATTATGCGATATAAGTCATAATTATGATTTAACAATTACTAAGTCGTAATTATGAGATGTAAGTCATAATTATGACTTATTTTTTGTTTTTAGTTTGTATTATGTCCCTTTAACGCTTCCGTACAAAGTAACACATTTAAAGGGTAACAAATAGTTGTCTCAACAGTTTCAAAGGGTTGGATATCAACACATTCCCCACATGGGTAAAGGGGTAACTGAATAGTTGTTTTAACATTTTAAAAGGGTCAGATCCAACACTTTTCTACACTTTTGTAACATTTTCAAAATGCTGGATCCCAACACTTTTTTAACACTTGGAAAAGTGTTGCAAAAGGGTCGACACTTTTGTATCTTTCTAAACGTGTTGGAATTCGTAACACTTTGGAAAGTGTTGAATCAACTTTTAAAGTGTGATCACTGACCGCACACTTAGCAAGTGTTAAAGTTATCATTTATAAAGTTGAATTGAACACTTTAGTTTTTAGAGTGTATACGTGCTGTGTCAGGAGCAGCAAAAATGTACTGAATTTCCAGTGTCTCGAGTCACATTTTGCCCTAGTAACAAGCTATTGATGCACTTCTGTTCACACCCCCAAAAACTTTAAGCAGTAAAAAGGCAATTAAGGGAGAAATCGTTAATGGTCATTGACGTTCGCCTACCGGTCATTTAAAAACCCACAGCCAGCCGCACTTACCTCGTATAGTGTTATTTTCCCGCCACTTCTGTCCCCGTCACTTGGGTAATTCTCTTAGCCTCGTAGTTGGTGGAGAGAAACAACAGTATACGGTTCCTTACCAGAAAGAATCGGCGACAAAATGTGATAACGTGGCATCAGCGTCCGTCCTCGATATCCGCCGCTCACTGCGGCAATGCGCTTCGTGAACTGAGCAAGAAAGGACTCATATGTTGGGTTTTCATTCGTTTCATTTGTTGTCCGTTACCATGGTGAAATGACGCAGATGACGAAGTAAAAATTGTACGTGCGGGCTTTCAAGGTGTGGCACCATGAAATATAAATTCGCGAATCAAATGGCTGAAAATGTGTGTATCAGATGGCTGATGAGATTTCCAATGAAATTGAAACTTGAAACAATGAAACTCGCACATCCGTGATCAAATGAAGACATTTTTGTTTTTCCTCCGGACACTTTGCCTCCGTAAAATCAAATCGTGGTGGTGGTGTGTGAGTTTGTTTCTGCATTCAATAGGGGACGTTGAACAATAGAGGACAATAGGGTCCCCACTTCCCGAAAGGTCCCCTATTTGTATTCGTGTACAAAACATATGGGAGGTCTTCCTAAAAGGTTGAGTACAAAAAAGTGGGACAATAGGGGGTCCCCGATTGCAAGCAAATACACACTTGGGGGTGTGTGTGTTGGGAGGGGGGATAATTGCATCTCTTTCGATAAAGGTAGCGTATCTGTGACGTATTCAGGATTGGGCGGGGGAGGGGGGAGGGGGAGGGGCAACGGTCCAAAAATTGAATCCCGGTCATCAGTTTGTACCATACACGTATCACTAGTGTTTATTGTGCAACAGATATTGAATCGTTATGGGTCATTCTATCAATTAATTTGGGGTCCACTTTTTTCCTGTCCCTGTTACATCTGGGAGATATATATGATTTTATAATTCTGATGCACTTCTTGATGTAGTTGTCATCCAAGAGCGATTATGAATAGCAAACCACCTACCCAACACATAAAATATCGTTTGAAGTCATTCCTAATGATATTTCAATTGTGCATTACAAAGTAGGCCTACCAAGGTAACAGGGACAGGAAAAGTGTCACACTTTGGACCAGCCTGGGACCTTGAGTGCCGACAAACATGTCAAAACAAAACAGGCCGACTTCACTCGCTCTTTAGCTGACAACATTCTCCAAAATGCTCATGAGGCAAAGACAAGGTCCTCAGTATTTCACCAGCCAAGTTTGAGGTCTCAATTTAAATTTTATATGAAAATTTTCTTCAACATTTTGCACTTGAGATTGAAGCCAATACTTCAATTTGAAGCCTATAACTAGACTGGCACATGTACAACTTTTTGAAAAGATTGACCCATCAGTACGATGGCGAGATGTGTAGAAATAGCGGGCGCATCCATGATTTTTGGCAAGGAGGGACATTTTTTTCTCCGGAAACACTTGGCCTCCGTAAAATCAATAGGGGGGGGGGGTCGAACCATACTTTCAATGGGGCCGCCTTTTCAAATCCGACGATCATTAATTGGTGTCAGAGCTAGTACCATATATTTCTTCTGATATCATTTTTAGAGTTGATTGATGCAATACTAAAGGGGTGTTGGACTGGTTGTTTCATGTGCCAGTCTATTTTCTTGTGTTGCATGTTTTTGACTATCTTAAGTTTTGGAACTCTCATACATAGTATTGAGTGTCCCACATTTTCGGACTAACTTTGGACCCTAACTTTATATAATGACTCTAAAATTTAATCGAAATTCTTCGCTTAACGCCTACTTCAAAATAAGTTCATAAACATTTTTTTAAAACACTCAGGAAAAATACTTAGGTATAACATGGAATTCAACTTCACACTTAGCACTACTACATGTATTTCACACATACAAAATATCTTAAGAACGCGCATTCTATCCTGCCTGTTACACTGCAAAAACTGCAGTGTTCAATTTACACCATTGGTATCTATATAGGACCATCTGGTGTTAAATTTTACTGATGTTGTCCTATATGGATACCGAACGGTGTTAAATTAATAGTACAGTTTTTGCAGTGTATATACCTGTCAAGTTGTCGACCTCCTCTATCCCTCTGGGTTTTTTTTCACCGATAGTAATAACTTGTAATTATTCACCACAGTAAGTAATGACGCAGCACTGTACGGAAATATCTAATTGTCCTATTCACATCAAACATTACGTACTCTTTACACTAAGCAGCGGCGGCGGAACGGTTTTCAAACTGGGGGGGGGGGGATCACTAAAAAGGGGCACTTGCACAGCCGTGCTGAAATGTCGTCACGTTTTGTTCTTTTCACCGGACAGTGGGGGTGCGGGAGGGGGCTGGTACCATCTCCCAAAATAGGGGCGCTCTTCAAGACCGGCCATTATCCAAACTACGCATTATGTTAGGGGTTTGGGGCTTTGTTTTTATATTCCTCGTTCATATCAGAACTCTCTATAGTCTATACCATTTGGGGCAATGGTTATACTCAAAACATATTATCCTTAATTTTAGTGCCCCCCTGCCTACCCCGGTTCCGCCGCCCCTGACACTAAGTAATACATTCTTTTATATAAAATTATCATAATTATCATAACTTCTAACCAGTAACTATAGTTAGGCCTGTACTGGGGTCCGGGTTAATACCGAGCATGGGCATTAAGCGATAGCAAATGACAATATACTTGACACAATCAAGACGCACGCATGCGTATATGCGTTTTGTTAGTTCTGTCAATCTTGTTTATTGAACAAGATTTGCAGAACTTCTGCCATTGACAAAAATGGGGAACCGTCGATATGATGGCTGGATAGCTCAGTTGGTAGAGCCCCAGAGCAGCAATCCGGAGGTCCGAGGCCCAAACCCCGCTCCAGTCAAATTCTTTATTCAACTTTCTTATAAATCGTGTGCATTGCAAGCGTGAAGCTAGTGCTGTACGGGCGAAAACTGTCGATGTTTGCGCAAAACACGAGGATGAACTACTCTACAAAATGACTCATATTTATTTTAGGCCTACTTCATGCATTACAAATTTTTTTTATGCAGTATTACCATATTAAATACCAATTAAATATTACACAATCTAATTTAGTCCGGTCAATTTCAGTTAAGACCTAGAACAAATTGCAATAGAAACCATTCAAGCGTCAAACAACTTCAAATAAATACACAAACATGTAAAACATCTAATTGTTTCTATGGAGTGGAAGGGTGTTTTTCCAAGCATTTTTTGAGATTAAAATTTGGGACATTTTTATCCTCGAACAATTCGTCTGGTGACTTGCTTCGATTTACATGCCTATATGCTAATGTTTAGGATTCATGACCGCATGCGAGTGAAGCAGACGACATTGCGTCGGAAACTAAAAAAAAGTTGTCACGTGTGTCATACAATTTCGTTTTTCTTTTTACATAAATTTATACAGTGAGTTTTATATTAAGAGCAGTACACGTTTGTAACTTGGTTCAAAATTCTACATTTGACGGGGATATGTCTGTTTCCAGTCATAATTTTATACTGGGCACTACGGATAGAGTGGACGATTTTCGCCTAAAGTGCGCAATTTTTTTAAGTCCACAGACGAGATATGATTATTTGCAAAAAGGGATGTCTAAAAATCATGTTTGATCACACACAGACTGAAAACGGTTGGTCGGTGCAAGCATAAACCATTTTGAAAGTAAAGCGAAAAATCTTTATTTCAAGATTATTGATTGAGCGCCGGATTTGTTGGATTTGGTTAAGAACATTCAGAAAGTACTGGGCTCGGGCTGTGATGCTTACAGTACATTTGTCAGTACATGAAAATATGAAACAAAACATCTCAAAACACTTTGGTCACAACTCACAATTAAAACAAAAATGTCTATGAGGTTGATGAGAAACAGATGTAGTTCTGTACATGAGCTTTGCATGTACGTCACACATTCTTCATAAGTACATTTTGTAATTTAAACAGCTAAATTGTGAAGATCCTGATCGAGGTATGAACATTGATTGAGACATCTACTTGTACTGTCAAAAGTGAAATGCACTACTCCAGAAAAGCATACTTGAGTCCCAACGAAACGATTCTTTGGATGGAACAGACCTCGCGTTGTTATTACTTTAAAAAAATGATCTCAATTGAATGGTCCACAACTCCCCCCTCCCTCCCCGGCCTACTGTGGCTTTGATCTGGGGGCACGTATGTTATTTGTAGAGGTAATACACTTGCCACACTGCCTATATTTCCTTTCTGTAAAGCCCAGAATTCAGCTAAATTTTCACTGCAAGATTTTAATCCAGTTAATTTGTCTTCATTAAGGTTTTTTGAGTATACATTATTTTTTGGATAATTAATAGGTATTTTATTAGCTATGCCAATGACCTAAATTCATCACAAAACGAACACACGAATCTTGGATTTCGGATATTTTCCCTGATATTTGAAATTGGACTCCGGCCTATTGGCGTAGACACTTAAATTTTAACTTTAAATGGATCTCTTTGTGTATATCATTGCCCGGCCTTGTTTCAAGTAGACCTGTTTATGCAAAGATTTTCCCTGAAACAAATGGTTTATTGAGCACAAAGTGATTTATTTTAACCAATAAATAATTCGTGAAGAATTATGCGACGGCAGTGTAAATTACCATACATTTTAATAATTGGTGGACATAGAAAAGTCGTCTGCTGTGATCAGAGGTGTCTCGCGAAGTCTCATACGTGATGTGAACGGTTTTTCTAACGGGTAACGGACGCAAAAGAAAAAATACGACGCCCTCCATACGACTGTTTACGTATGATGAAAAGTTAGTAGCCAAAAAGTGATTAAAAGCACTTTTCCACTCATTTGATGCAATTAGATTTTCAGTATGTTAAATACTGATGTTTCCTCAGCGTGATAACGTTAAAATAAATTCTATTGCAATTTGTTCTAGGTCAGGCCCTGTTTTGTTCTAAATTGACCGGACTAATTCTGCATTACATACGGTTAATATTTACGAGAAAGAAATTCTACTTTTTTTTTTAGTAATCTCATCTATTCTTCGTCACTATATTTAGATTACAAATTTGTCTTCACTTATTTTCAGTGCGGACTGAAAATGTCAAATTGTAACATAATGCATCAAGTATGTTCAGCTGGGAAACTTCTTTTATTTAGTATGTGTAAATTTGTTCAATCACTGATGCAGAATAAGACTCGTTTGCCACATTCATTGTGTATTAAAGGATATAGGCCTACATATTTCTGCCTGTAAATTAGCTCAAAACGGCGACATTAAAACCCCGTCAATTTCACGAAAATAGGGCTTATTGCAAACACATTTTAATACTAGATTTCAGCCTGTAGTTTTTCTAATTCTCATTGTAATACTTGAGCCAAAACATTCGTCACGTTCATCTATTGCACCTTTTGCAATTCTTAAAAAAGTACACATAAACTAATGTCATATTTCATAACTGCTTATACTATAAATTTCGGTTCGATTGATTCAGAACTTGTACAGTTATCATTGTTTTCCTTGGGTTTATCTCCGACATCGATTTTAAAGACGGCCAGTCCCTTTTTTCCTTTGTTGGTTTTTCTTTTATACAGTGTAGTCAAGACGCAGCATCATTTCACTTTTGACTATTACATGCCCTGCCCATCCAGTCCATTTCAAACCCCCATCGTGATATTTCCCATTCAGGCTGTACGAATTATCATCACTACACGCTCCGAACCACCATCCCCCTCCCTGCTGATCTGCACAGTTACCCTGGTCCTCATCCTGGTCATTGTCATACGTTGAGAATTTATGTTGATTGAAGTGAGGGAAATCAGAAGCCGGTTTACCTACGCAAGAGCAAACAAATATTAAAATGATATGAGTTTTACGATACCACTTTGGAAGTGGACGATGAAAAACACAAATATTAACTTGAGACCAGGAATAGATGCATTGTATTACAAGTACATTTACGGTGTGTGTGCTTTTGAGTAGACCTGTTGTGTATTTATTATTTTAATACTTAATTAAATAACAAAAACCTAAAATATGAACGCTGTTGGCAAAGACGAGAAATAGGTGCAATTGTATATCAATGGTTTAAGTTATGGCTTAAGGACGAGCGTCGAATGTTGTACGCATTTTGGTGTACAATTCATCATTTATATGTTTATGTTAGGACAGGATTCTCCAATGTTTTGGTGCTGATCTGTAGGAAAACAGTATAGGCTCCACATTCTCTTGGTGCCTGACTGACTGACTGACTGACCGACTGACTGTCGCTTGTGAATTAGACTTGCTTAAGTCTTACATTTGCCAATAATATAATTACCTCGTAACGGCAGTGAATAGACAAAATCCGATCTGAATCATTGGAAAGTATTTTGTGCGCTCTGTGACCAGCTTTGCCTCGTTTTGTTTTATCATTGCTGTCATAATAGACCCACATTTCGGTGTATTAACATACCTCGGTCCAAAGTGTAAGCCCTGCCTTGGATGCTGAAACTTTTGACTCTGATTGTTTCCTTCATTCCTTGATCGTCCTCCAGATCTACCCTTAGTTTCCATTTTTTGGTAGAAGTGAGTACACGGAGTTTCTCGTTCCCAAGCCAGAACTCTCCCGAGAGTTCGCCAAATCCGTCCCGATACTCGGTCCAGTTGCGAGTGAAATTCAGCGACCCATCAAACCGCTTCTGAATCACCTGATACACAAAGCAATGTTATAAACCAAAACGCGATAATTATTTTTTGAGAATTCATAATGCAAGAGATATGATCACTTATCCGCTCTGGTGTATAACCCAAATAGAGGGCGGCATTTGGCTTTTGGGCAATTGCACCTGGAGTGGACAAGGCTGATAAAGAGGGAAATTTATGAAATCCTCAGAACTACAAGCCTCACAACCATTATGGTATCGAATGAAATGGGACAACAATGCCTTTTATTTGAGTGATGCACTAATGAGATAGAATGGGTGAAATGTATTTTTTTTTGTCAAAGAAATCTTTATAGGCTAAAATATAGGTTTTAAGTAGTCCGATTTCGGCATCTTGTTTTCACATGCAAAATGCAAGTGTTATTTAGAGTTTATGTTTTTAACCCTAAAGGGGCCGGGTTATTTTGACCATCTCTCAGCCGGGGGCGGATAAAAGATGCGCAAAGCTCGAGGCTAAAAAGTCATAACAGCTCGGGTCGCAACAAAAAATGTTTTAGAGGCTATCACGGAAAATGTTGAGGGGGGGGGGGATGGATTCCGCCCCCGGCCCCTTTAGGGGGAAAGGCAGAGAGAAAGGTTCGTATTTTTATAAAAATTTCACACAGAACTTAGAATAGCATGATTCAGTATGTTTTTATCACGTGTTTGAAATTCATACAAGTAACGTTCGTAACGTTATAATTTAATGTCCGTATCAACAAAAGTATGATGTTTCCATAACAACATATAGTTCCTTTTTGTAAAATGCTATTGGTATTTTTAAAGAGTGAACCTATATCTACCTCAACAAAGTGAGTTCATCAAAATTCTTGCAAGAAACTTTTATCAATGCGTAACATCCGTAACGGCCGTTTAATTAAAAATTAATTAATTCAGCTAACCTTAACTTAACCATGTCATGATGTACATTAGGGCCTAAGCTAGATTTGTACCAAATATAAAAAAAAACCTTGCATTACAAGTTTTTACTTTTATTGTTTCAAATTGGTTTTTAGTCTCGAAAGATGAAATTGGCCTTTTCCATTTTTTTGTAATCAACAAAAACCAATGGAATTAAATGCAGTTTCTTTGAACTGTGTATTGACATAGCTCACAGTTACCTACTCGAATTCACACCAGGGTTATTTTGATGATTAAATGCTACTTTAAAAAAAGGGCAATTTGAGCAAATACAAATCAAACTTACAGTCCAGCCTTTGGGTTCTGTATCCATATCGCAGTAAACCTTCATTCTGTTCTTGTATTTCCACGCCGGATATATGGTGTAGATGCCGCTGCCCTTGACACCAACATTATACAAGCGTTGACAATCTGAAAAGAAAGGTGGAAATAGTTCCTGGTAAAAGAAGGTAATTTTTAAAGAAGCGACCAAGACTTCCCCAAATCACCCTTCGGCACATATTTCTCTTCAAGCTAATTAGTGAACTAGGCTTCGAGGTCCCAGTGGATGGGTAGGGCTAATTCTCCAAGTATAGAGCCTGAAAGCAAAAGGTCACGGGGCGAGCTTCCGGAACCCTCACGCCGCCCGCCTATATGGGCATTTTATATAGGTTGCCCTTTTTCTTGCTATAATTTTTGAACAGAATGATTACTAACCGTGTAATCACCCCAAGAAACATTCATGTTGGAATTTTATCTTGGTATTTCTCACGAAACAAATAAGAAGAAGAAATCACTGGGATAAAACGAATTTTACTTTTACGACCTTACACATCCGGCATTATCGTTCCCAGGTCACCTCGTTCGTTCACGTTTGTTTTCACATCTCGTACTTGCGTGACGACGAAAATGTATAATGACGCGAAGATTTACCGACCTACAAGCGATGGGTTCTAGATTTAGTCGGGCTGGTTTGAATGCAGTCCTTATCAGCGGTCATTTAAGATTTTTGTTGTAAATGCTGATGAGTCCTCTCCGTTGATTTTAATGTATATCCTAAAAGACATTTTAGTCTCCTATTTAACTTTCAGTTTTTACCCATATGACTGCCGAAAATTATTCATAAATTTGCACGAGTCCCCCGAGTTCCACTAGTCCACATGTATTTTAGATTTTCAAAAGTGAGAGGTCACTTTTTGGCACAATAGTAACTATTTTATACAAAGGTCTTCTTCGACTGCGGTATTCGTAAGAAATCAATGTACCAAAAAATTGCAAATTTTAGAATTTTGCGCGTTAATTTTGTTATTCAAGGATTCCAGAGGCGCGCCACCAGGTGAGAACTTTCACGCTCTATTGAACGAACATCTTCAAATAATTTTATTTTTAGAAAAAAGTGCCCGATTCTATAGGTGCCTTATATTTGTTTCAATCGTGTTTATTAAAAAAAAATGTACATTCAAAATTTAAGCAAACATGTTTTGTCTCATCATAACAAACCTGAAGATATTTTTAGGCCCCTTCCATTTCTCATTTTTATGTAATGTGCTTTGAAATTCATACTTAATTGTCAAGGCTCAAATCCCGAAGTTTTATCATTTTGTTTGTTTTTTTGTGTGCGAAAATCAAGTGCAATAATCTCCATGAAATGCTGTTACTGTGCATTACCACGTGGAGTGACACGGCGTAGCTTCATTTGACTGCTCCGCACTACTGTTACGTCCCCTGTAACATTACATTTCATACCGGGGTATTCCCGATCTGCATTGTCTGGGTGATCCAGAAGGGAATATTCTCCATTCAGATTGCCCCAAGAATCCTGCGGAGATCCACACTGGCCAAACCACCATCCTCCTCCCTCGACCTCAGCACAGTTGGTTCCGTTCACATCGTCGTTGTCTCTATCATACGTCGAAAACGCGTGAGGGGTCTCGATGGAAAGGAAAGGCAAACCATCTATAACAAATCAAATAGAGGGAAATACTTTATTATATTAATGCAAGTGAGTCTGGAAATATGAAATATCGAAATCAGGGGAATGCTTCCTTCTTCTATTGTAATACTCCTTGGACAGTAAATGCAATTTCAAAATGAACGTGCAATGAATCGGGAATTCGAAAGCAACCGGTTTGAGTGGATCAAGAATATATCTTTTAGGTAAAACACCACGATTTGATAGAATTTTTTGGGGGGTACTCTATTGTAATGTAGAATTGATGGTATGAACGGATATGAGGCCATCAAACATAATGGGTTCCAATTTGCAGGGACCTTATTTTCGGGGGGGGGGGGTCACTAAGTGCGTTGTTGCCTTCCTCAAATTCTGTGAAGAGGGGAAGGGGGTGGTGGGGGCGGTCACAGGTCTCAGGGGAGGGGCGTAGGGAGGGGGTGGCATGTGACCCCAAGCCCGCTCTTAGCTACCCCACTGGTTTTGGTCGAATGCTAAACAAAATCACATTTTGTTCCGTTTTCATGTAATTATTCGGAAGTTGATTGAGTATGTTTCTGGATAAGAAAAACGGATCTTACCAGTGAATCCTTCCACCACCAATTTATAGCTGTCGCCCTCTACGCGGAATGGCCACCGCCACGTTCTTTGCTGATTTGATTTGGATGTATCATCATACACCGCCTCGATCTCAAGTACCCATTGACCTTCTGAAGTTAGTTCACGGACTTTCTCGTTTCCAAGCCAGAACTCTCCCGAGAGTTCGCCAAATCCGTCCTGGTACTCGGCCCAGTTGCGAGTGAAATTTAGCGACCCATCAAACCGCTTCTGAAACACCTGTAAAGAGTGTATGGAAAGTAGCGAATTGTGTAATGAGATAATTATGCTATAAAGTTACTCAGACACCAATACCGAGTTGGCACGGAGTTTCTGTTTAAACTGATAAAAAATGCACCTGTTCAGTTCGCGTTGTCATGGTATTTGTAATTCATCAATACCCGAGACAGATTACCCATTCCTATTGGTCAAGAATCAGTCACTTGGGTGGTTTTAAACTGCCGGATAAAACACCGGCTGGTTTGAAACACAATTCTTGTAACAAACAAAAACCAATGGAATTAAATGCAATTTCTTTGAATTGTGTTTTGACATAGCTGTTACCTACTCGAATTCACACCAGGGTCATTTTGATGATTAAATGCTACTTTAAAAAAGGGCAATTTGAGCAAATACAAATCAAACTTACAGTCCAGCCTTTGGGTTCTGTATCCATATCGCAGTAAACCTTCATTCTGTTCTTGTATTTCCCCGCCGGATATATGGTGTAGATGCCGTTCCCCTTGACACCAAAATCATACAAGTCTTGACAATCTGAAAAGAAAGGTGGAAATAGTACTTGGTAAAAGAATATAATCCTTAATGAAGCGGCCAAGACATCCCCAAATCACCCTTCGGCACATATTTCTCTTCAAGCTGATTAGTGAACTTGGCTTCGAGGTCCCAGTGGATGGGTAGGGCTTATTCTCCAAGTATAGAGCCTGAAAGCAAAAGGTCACGGGGCGAGCTTCCGGAACCCTCACGCCGCCCGCCTATATGGGCATTTTATATAGGTTGCCCTTTTTCTTGCTATAATTTTTGAACAGAATGATTACTAACCGTATAATCACCCCAAGAAACATTCATGTTGGAATTTTATCTTGGTATTTCTCACGAATAAAAAATAAGAAGAAATCACTGGGATAAAACGAATTTTACTTTTACGACCTTACACATCCGGCATTATCGTTCCCAGGTCACCTCGTTCGTTCACGTTTGTTTTCACATCTCGTACTTGCGTGACGACGAAAATGTATAATGACGCGAAGATTTACCGATCTACAAGCGATGGGTTCTAGATTTAGTCGGGCTGGTTTGAATGCAGTCCTTATCAGCGGTCATTTAAGATTTTTGTTGTAAATGCTAATGAGTCTTCTCCGTTTATTTTTAATGTATATCCTAAAAGACATTTTAGTCTTATATTTAACTTTCAGTTTTTACTCATATGACCGCCACAAATTATATATAAAGTTTCATCTTTGAACGAGTCCCCAGAGTTCCACTAGTCCACATGTATTTTAGATTTTTTAGAAGTGAGAGGTCACTTTTTGGCACAATAGTAACTATTTAACAAAGGTCTTCAACTGTGATTTTCTTCAGGACTCAATGTACCAAAATAATGCAAATTTTAGAATTTTGCGCGTTAATTTTGTTATTCAAGGATTCCGGAAGCGCGCCATCAGGTGAGAACTTTCACGCTCTATTGAACGAATATCTTCAAATAATTTTTTTTAAGAAAAAAGTGCCCAATTTTATAGGTGCCTTATATTTCGTCACCGACACCACGAAGTAACACTCTACCGTGTTCAAGCATATTTTTTTTCGATTTACAGTTTTTTGGATTTTGAAACATTATTCATCAAGGCCTACCATTGCACAAAGTTTCAAAGCTTCAAGAGCTTTACTTTAATAATTACGCTAAGTATCCATGGCAACTTTTGCACAAAAGTGACAATTTTCGTTTTCACGAAGTAACACTCAAGTTCCATTTTCCATTGCAATGCATGGCGCGCACTCTGCACATAAGTGAGCAAAAACGTTTTCACGAAGTAACACTCTTCTTGTAACAAGTTGTATGAGCGCGCGCGCTGACCTGAAGTTGCACTTTCCTCGTGTTAAATACATTGAAGAGTGTTACTTCGTGAAAACGAAAATTTACAGTTTCGCAGCTTTTTCGGTTTCACGAACTAACACTCATCTTTTTTCTCTCATTTCTTGTTTATTTAATACACAAACGAGTGAAAAACAGCAGATTTAATAAATTCAATTCATCAAGTGTCCACAACGAGAAACCCAACTGAAAATACTCTGTCGTTTTGACGCAAAGTGTTGTTTTAGAAGGCGTTCAACTTTAGTTGCCGTTTTCTCCCATTGCTAGTTTTTACTGGTATGTAGATGGGTGTTACTTCGTGATGTCGGTGACGATTTGTTTCAATCGTGTTTATTAAAAGAAATGAAGATACCAAATTTTAGCAAACATGTTTTGTCTCATCATAACAAACCTGAAGATATTTTTAGGCCCCTTCCATTTCTCATTTTTATGTAATGTGCTTTGAAATTCACACTTAATTGTCAAGGCTCAAATCCCGAAGTTTTATCATTTTGTTTGTTTTTTTGTGTGCGAAAATCAAGTGCAATAATCTCCATGAAATGTTGTTACTGTGAATTACCACGTGGAGTGAAACGGCGTAGCTTCATTTGACTGCTCCGCACTACTACGTTCGCTGTAACATTCCATTTCATACCGGGGTATTCCCGATCTGCATTGCCTGGGTGATCCAGAAGGGAATATTCTCCATTCAGATTGACCCAATAATCCTGCGGAGATTCACACTGGCCAAACCACCATCCTCCTCCCTCGACCTCAGCACAGTTGGTTCCGTTGACATCGTCGTTGTCTCTATCATGCGTCGAAAACGCGTGCGGGGTCGCGATGGAAAGGAAAGGCAAACCATCTGTAACAAATCAAAAAGAGCGAAATACTGGAAAATAGGGGGAAGGATTCCTTCTTCTATCGTAATACTCCTTGGACAGTAAATTCAATCGCAAAATGAACGTGCAATAAATCAGGAATTCGAAAGCAACCGGTTTGAGTGGACCAAGAATAGATCTTTTAGGTAAAACACCACGATTATATAGGATTTTTTTGTTGTTTTTGGTACTCTATTGTAATGTAGAATTGTTGGTATGAAAGGATATGAGGCCATCAAACATAATGGGTTCCAATTTGCAGGGGACCTCATTTTCGGGGGGGGGGGGGGGGGAGGGGCACTCAGTGCGTTGTTGCCTTCCTCAAATTCTGTGCAGAGGGGTAGGGGGTTGTGGGGGAGGTCACAGGTCTCGGGGGAGGGGCGTGGGGAGAGTGGCAGGTGACCCCAAGCCCGCTCTTAGCTACCCCACTGGTTTTGGTCGAATGCTAAAAGAAATCACATTTTGTTCCGTTTTCATGTTATTATTCGGAAGTTGATTGAGTAGGCCTATGTTTCTGGATAAGAACAATGCATCTTACCAGTGAATCCTTCCACCACCAATTTATAGCTGTCGCCCTCTACGCGGAATGGCCACCGCCACGTTCTTTGCTGATTTGATTTGGATGTATTATCATACACCACCTCGATCTCAAGTACCCATTGACCTTCCGAAGTTAGTTCACGGAGTTTCTCGTTTCCAAGCCAGAACTCTCCCGAGAGTTCGCCAAATCCGTCCTGGTACTCGGTCCAGTTGCGAGTGAAATTCACCGACCCATCAAACCGCTTCTGAAACACCTGTAAAGAGTGTATGGAAAGTAGCGAATTGTGTAATGAGATAATTATGCTATAAAGTTACTCAGACACCAATAACGAGTTGGCACGGAGTTTCTGTTTAAACTGATAAAAAAATGCAACTGTTCAGTTCGCGTTGTCATGGTATTTGTAATTCATCAATACCCGAGACAGATCACCCATTGCTATTGGTCAAGAATCAGTCACTTGGGTGGTTTTAAACTGCCGGATAAAACACCGGCTGGTTTTAAACACAATTCCTGTAATAAACAAAAACCAATGGAATTAAATGCAGTTTCTTTGAATTGTGTTTTGACACAGCTGTTACCTACTCGAATTCACACCAGGGTCGTTTTGATGATTAAATGCTACTTTAAAAAAGGGCAATTTGAGCAAATAGAAATCAAACTTACAGTCCAGCCTTTGGCTTCTGTATCCATATCGCAGTAAACCTTCATTCGGTTCGTGTAATTCCACGCCGGATTTATGGTGTAGATGCCGCTGCCCTTGACACCAAAATTATACAAGCGTTGACAATCTGAAAAGAAAGGTGGAAATAGTTCCTGGTAAAAGAATATAATTCTTAATGAAGCGACCAGGACTTCCCCAAATCAGCCTTCGGGACGTATTTCTCTTTCAGATGAAAGTGAACTAGGCTTCGAGGTCCCAGTGGATGGGTAGGGCTAATTCTCCAAGTATAGAGCCTGAAAGCAAAAGGTCACGTGGCGAGCTTCCGGAACCCTCACGCCGCCCTCCTATATGGGCATTTTATATAGGTTGCCCTTTTTGTTGCTATAATTTTTGAACAGAATGATTTCTAACCGTATAATCACCCCAAGAAACATTCATGTTGGAATTTTATCTTGGTATTTCTCACGAAAAAAATAAGAAGAAATCACTGGGATAAAACGAATTTTACTTTTACGACTTTACACATCCGGCATTATCGTTCCCAGGTCTCCTCGTTCGTTCACGTTTGTTTTCACATCTCGTACTTGCGTGACGACGAAAATGTATAACTAGAGCTAATGTGCTTCCCGAAGCACGGATATCAGCCTAAATTGCCGTTTTATCGGTTTGTCTGAATACGGACTCGCACTGACCACAAGGTGATCATTGCTAAATGTGGCTGAGATCGGCAAAAGAACGTAAGAGAAATAACTATGAACATTTGACATTAAGACTGCCGAAACATTACATAAAATAGCCGTCAAGACAATATATGAAACAGTATGCCAGTAGAATAATCCTCAAAAACTCTCAAAAATTATTCACTGCAGTAGTGTTATTTATTGGCATCCGTAGTTTTTAATCCACGGTGGAGTATCTGGCTGAACACATATATCTTTACACAGGCGGCACTGCTGCTATAACAGACCAAAAGTATGCAGTGTCAAGGCCACATAGCGGTTGTGTGCAAAGTCTGTGGAGAGTGTGGCACTGTATGTCACACAACATCCACAGTATCGTGGTGGTTTGAAACCTTCCCAGAATTCCTATGTGTTTATATTGTTTTTTATGTGTGTTTGAAAAATGAAAAACTTGAAATAACTCAACAACAAAATAAGTCAGGAATATGAAATTTGAGAATTAGAGATAAAAAATACACTGAACAGGGCTGCAAAGATTTAAAATGTAAAACAGTTTTTGAATTTTTTTTCATAAAATGACCCCTACTGACCAATAGGTGACCACTGGCCAAATTCTGTGAACAAGTTTTGTGAGGCTTGGTCTAAAGATACAACTGACCAAGTTTGACATCAATTGGGTCAAGACTGTGGGAGAAGAAGCATTTTGTAAATATTCATTAAATGACCTCTAGTGCCCCTTTAATGACCAGTGGCCGGATTTTACGAACATGGTTAGGTAGGGCATGTGACAAGGTTGAATTTGGCCAAGTTTGTTTGAAGTCGGCCAACTAGTTCAGGAGTTATGGCCATTTCTTCATTGGTCACGTGACCGTTTGCCCGAAGAAAGAAAGAAAGAAAGAAAGAAAGAAAGAACTAGAGCTAATGTGCTTCCCGAAGCACGGATATCAGCCTAAATTGCCGTTTTGTCGGTTTGTCTGAATACGGACTCGCACTGACCACAAGGTGATCATTGCTAAATGTGGCTGAGATCGGCAAAAGAACGTAAGAGAAATAACTATGAACATTTGACATTAAGACTGCCGAAACATTACATAAAATAGCCGTCAAGACAATATATGAAACAGTAGTTAATGCCAGTAGATTAATCCACAAAAAAACTCTCAAAAATTATTCACAGCAGTAGTGTTATTTATTGGCCTCCGTAGTTTTTAATCCACAGTGGAACATCTGGCAGAACACATATATCTTTACACAGGTGGCACTGCTGCTATAACAGACCGAAAGTATGCAGTGTCAAGGCCACGTAGCGATTAAGTGCAAAGTCTGTGGAGAGTGTAGCACTGCATGTCACACAACATCCACAGTATCGTGGTGGTTTGAAACCTTCCCAGAATTCCTATGTGTTTATATTGTTTTTTATGTGTGTTTGAAAAATGAAAAACTTAAAATAACTCAACAACAAAATAAGTCAGGAATATGAAATTTGAGAATTAGAGATAAAAAATACACTGAACAGGGCTGCAAAGATTTAAAATGTAAAACAGCTTTTTAATTTTTTTCATAAAATGACCCCTACTGACCAATAGGTGACCACTGGAAAGAAGGAAGGAAAGAAGGAAGGAAAGAAGGAAGGAAAGAAGGAAGGAAAGAAGGAAGGAAAGAAGGAAGGAAAGAAGGAAGGAAAGAAGGAAGGAAAGAAGGAAGGAAAGAAGGAAGGAAAGAAGGAAGGAAAGAAGGAAGGAAAGAAGGAAGGAAAGAAGGAAGGAAAGAAGGAAGGAAAGAAGGAAGGAAAGAAGGAAGGAAAGAAGGAAGGAAAGAAGGAAGGAAAGAAGGAAGGAAAGAAGGAAGGAAAGAAGGAAGGAAAGAAGGAAGGAAAGAAGGAAGGAAAGAAGGAAGGAAAGAAGGAAGGAAAGAAGGAAGGAAAGAAGGAAGGAAAGAAGGAAGGAAAGAAGGAAGGAAAGAAGGAAGGAAAGAAGGAAGGAAAGAAGGAAGGAAAGAAGGAAGGAAAGAAGGAAGGAAAGAAGGAAGGAAAGAAGGAAGGAAAGAAGGAAGGAAAGAAGGAAGGAAAGAAGGAAGGAAAGAAGGAAGGAAAGAAGGAAGGAAAGAAGGAAGGAAAGAAGGAAGGAAAGAAGGAAGAATCTTTATATCTTTATATCAGCCGTGCTGCGCACGGCTGATATAAAGAAACTGGACGATCACAGTATATCAGCGTGCTGCGCACGGCTGATATAATGACGCGAAGATTTACCAACCTACAGCCGATGGGTTCTAGATTTAGTCGGGCTGGCTTGATTGCAGTCCTTATCAGCGGTCATTTAAGATTTTTGTTGTAAATGCTAATGAGTCATCTCCGTTTATTTTAATGTATATCCTAAAAGACATTTTAGTCTCATATTTAACTTTCAGTTTTACCCATATGACCGCCACAAATTATATATAAAGTTTCATCTTTGTACGAGTCCCCAGAGTTCCACTAGTCCACATGTATTTTAGATTTTTTAGAGTGAGAGGTCACTTTTTGGCACGATAGTAACTATTTTACAAAGTGCTTCAACTGTGGTTTTCTTAAGAAATCAGTGTACCAAAATAATGCAAATTTTAGAATTTTACGCGTTCATTTTGTAATTCAAGGATTCCGGAAGCGCGCCACCAGGTGAGAACTTTCACGCTCTATTGAACGAATATCTTCAAATAATTTTATTTTTAGAAAAAAGTGCCCGATTCTATAGGTGCCTTATATTTGTTTCAATCGTGTTTATTAAAAAAATGAAGATACAAAAATTTAGCAAACATGTTTTGTCTCATCATAACAAAACTGAAGATATGTTGAGGCCCCTTTCATTTCTCATTTTTATGTAATGTGCTTTGAAATTCATACTTAATTGTCAAGGCTCAAATTCCGAATTTTTATCATTTTGTTCGCTTTTTATGCGAAAAACAAGTGCAATAATCTCCATGAAATGTTGTTACTGTGAATTACCATATGGAGTGAAACTGCGTAGCTTCATTTGACTGCTCCGGACTACTGTGACGTTCCCTGTAACATTCCATTTCATACCGCGGTATTCCCGATCTGTATAATGATCTGGGTCACCCAGAAGGGAATATTCTCCATTAAAATTGCCCCAAGAATCCTGCGGAGATTCACACTGGCCGAACCACCATCCTCCTCCCTCGACCTCAGCACAGTTGGTTCCGTTCACATCGTCGTTGTCTCTATCATGCGTCGAAAACGCATGAGGGGTCTCGATGGAAAGGAAAGGCCAACCATCTATAACAAATCAAAAAGAGCGAAATACTTTATTATGTTGATGCAAGTGAGGCTGGAAAACAGGAGAATGCTTCCTTCTTCTATCGTAATACTCCTTAGACAGTAAATTCAATCTCAAAATGAACGTGCAATGAATCGGGAATTCGAAAGCAACTGGTTTGAGTGGACCAAGAATAGATCTTTTAGGTAAAACACCACGATTATATAGGATTTGTTTTGTTGTTTTTGGTACTCTATTGTAATGTAGAATTGTTGGTATGAAGGATATGAGGCCATCAAACATAATGGGTTCCATTGCAGGGGACCTCATTTTCTGGGGGGGGGGGCACTCAGTGCGTTGTTGCCTACCTCAAATTCTGTGTAGAGGGGTAGGGGGTGGTGGGGGCGGTCACAGGTCTCGGGGGAGGGGCGTGGGGGGGGGGGTGACAGGTGACCCCAAGCCCGCTTTTAGCTACCCCAATGGTTGTGGTCGAATGCTAAAAAAAAGTCACATTTTGTTCCGTTTTCATGTTGTTTTTCGGAAGTTGAATGAGTATGTTGGATAAGAAAAATGCATCTTACCAGTGAATCCTTCCACCACCAATTTATAGCTTTCGCCCTGTACGCGGAAGGGCCACCGCCACGTTTTTTGTTGATTTGATTTGGATGTAGCATCATACACCGCCTCGATCTCAAGTACCCATTGACCTTCCGAAGTTAGTTGACGGACTTTCTCGTTTCCAAGCCAGAACTCTCCCGAGAGCTCGCCAAATCCGTCCTGGTACTCGGTCCAGTTGCGAGTGAAATTCAGCGACCCATCAAACCGCTTCTGAAACACCTGTAAAGAGTGTATGGAAAGTATCGAATTGTGTAATGAGATAATTATGCTATCAAGTTACTCAGACACCAATACCGAGTTGGCACGGAGTTTCTGTTTAAACTGATAAAAAAAATGCATCTGTTCAGTTCGCGTTGTCATGGTATTTGTAATTCATCAATACCCGAGACGGATTACCAATTTCTATTGGTCAAGAACCAGTCACGTGCAGGTGGTTTTAAACTGCTGGATAAAACACCGTCTGTTTTTTTTAACACAATTCCTGTGTTCTGCGTCACGTCGCGCAGTACGTACAATGCTACTTTATGTGCAGTGGGCGTGGTTCAAACTGAAGCGATGTCACACTAACAAACCAGATAAACATGGCCAGGAGGTGTTTCACAAGACATAAACTATTATTGTTACACGAAATCGTTGAAAATTTGTGAATTTTGACTTGTTTTGACTTTTTGACCGAAAGGTATTTATGAATGGGAATAAATATGTGCTTGGCCGGTATTAAACAAGTACGTTTAAACCGGCTATAGGGGCCTGGACACGGATAATGATCAGCGACCAGCCTGGACCTTAGCCGGTTTTAAACGTAAATTGTAGTAGACTTGATGACAAGTCGTTAGACCCTAGTGGTTTATGTCCGTCATCAGCGCCAGAATCCGCTTACCACCGCCGTTCATGCAACGTCAGCGCTACAAGCATTCATGCAAAAGTCATGTACTACCGCGCGGCTTGGTCGGTCCCATGCAGTGCACGCATGGGATCGCACACGCATGGGGTCGAAAAAGTACGTAGCGTCCCCGCTACTAGGACAGCATGCGGTACGTCGTACCCCCGGCACAGAGCTTTAGCAGTCGCGATTAAAACCACTCATTACAGAATTGATTTCAAGTCTAAAATTGTAGTTGTTTAAACGAACCGGCCAAGCACATATTTATTCCCTTAATATTACATGTATTTAATTTACTACAGATGTAATGTCCGTGCTGAAGTTCCACCGTGCGTGACATATAGATATTGTTTTTAAACCGTTATTGATGTAATGCAAAACCTTTTCCCTTTTGAATGACATGCATGAATGAATAAAATCAGTCAACGTTAAGTTATTCAATGATCAAGTTCCTTTCTGATTTGGATTGAGATATGTCATCACGAATAGTTTCATACGTACGATCCATTTTTTGCCATCACAGTAGACCTGCAAGCCTTGCGGATACTGCGATGGGTAAATGGTATACACACCGCTCTCGCGGATACGAGCATCGTACAGGGCATGGCAATCTATAAGGAAATACAGTGGTTTTAAAGTGAAATATCTCATAAAAAAGCTTGAAGTTGCGTTCCCCTTGCTCTTCACAAATTGTTTGTTCATAAATTTTGAACTGGTATATATTATTTCAACCAAATTTTTTGTGGACGTCTGCAACCCTCTGAAAAAAAAAAACCCCGGATTTTGTTTTGGGCACAAACAGATCCGTTTTGGGAGCAGACTGGCTCCCGGTACCTACATTATTGATACTGATTGCTCGGCGGGAACCAGCCTACACGGTGAATGAGAACAGAATTATCAACCTCGTTTCCATGGGTACGATCTTGTTGCGCCATTTTGTTCCCATCATGCCGAGCACGATCTTAACCCCTGGAATTGTGTAATTTAAAGGTAGAGTCCCGTCATTTGTAATTATTTTGTGCATTATGTTCGTTTGAAGCAACAAAAGTACTCGATTTCAAATCAAACGTTGCTGAGTCATGTTTTGAATTGGGCCTGAATGGACCGATCCAGTAAGCACCGCCCCATGGTATTCTGACCAATCACAGCCGTGGTTTATGTCCGACATGCGTGCACAAAAGTCCGACATGCGTGCACGCGCGTATGATGCACGCGGCAGGAAAATGCAGTGTGGTATTGGAGAGGAGCACGTGTTAATTTGCCCACGTGCGCAGTGGGCGGGGCTTACTGGATCGGTCCATAGACCTGTCGCGTTAGAATCACCTCAACGCAGCTTTAATATTGTCAAATAACATGATATACAAATGGACGCGGAATATGGGCGGCCAATAGGGCAAAACAGACCCAAAAAAATAAAACAAAACCAGAAAATTAAACGAAAATACACAGAAATAAACGAACAACTCAGAAATAAACGAACAACTCAGAAATAAACGATCAACACTTTCCATTCGCCGTGGTCTATTACATAGAGTACCCATGGGGTCGATGCTGCAGAATTATTG
Source organism: Patiria pectinifera (assembly GCA_029964075.1). Taxonomy (NCBI): domain Eukaryota; kingdom Metazoa; phylum Echinodermata; class Asteroidea; order Valvatida; family Asterinidae; genus Patiria; species Patiria pectinifera. The sequence goes on along the minus strand of CM057149.1, from coordinate 10,401,786 downwards.
TCTGGCAGCCATTGCAATAATTCGAAATCGTAAGGTAATAATTCAAGTAAAAATGGGCCGATTTGTTTCGGTCGGTGTCTTATTCAAAGGTGAGTAACTTTTGTATGGCTACAAAAAAATAGCACTTTAGAAACGGAATCTATTTTTCGGGAAGAAACTAGAACCATTTTAAAAAGTCCAAAGTGGCATGTCTGTACCAGGATTCGATTTGTTATGGGATGCACTACCGGTTTCATAGTTTTAGGAGCACATCGTGTGCCACGGTAAGATTAATATTGTGAAGACTGTGGTTTTTGGTAACATCTATAATTATGCACTGGCATAAATAATTGTTGGGGACATTCTCCATTGGTCCCCCCCCCCAAAAAAAAAAAGGGGGGGGGGTTTCCCTGTGTTTGCCGCCCATGTCAATAACAATATTTCTCTGGGTACAGATGGATTGAATTATATAAATGATTTGGCCTTATTCCCAACCCGTACAATAATTAGAGCAAGAATGCCCGAACTAGTAGTACTTTAAGAAATTCAAAATGTTGCACTTTACTCTTACCTAGAGGTTTATCACAGCGTTCTCCATTGATATCACGTTCACAATCACACTGGAAAGAGTCGCCATGTTTCTTGCATGTCCCATTGTATCGACAAGGGTTTGGCTGGCAGGGATCTTGACACAATAAAACAAAAAAGTAAACAATCGAATTACGTCTTTACGGAGCTCTGGAAGTGCCATCCGACTTGTTCAGATACTGAAATATTTTATCTCAGGATGACGACATAATACAGGCAGGAAGACGACATCCTGAGATGATTTATTAGGGGATGGCGACATCCTGAAAGTAGGATGACGACATCCTGAATGTAGGATGACGACATCTCGTCATAATTTATTTTGGGACGACGACATCCTGAAAATAGGATGACGACATCCTGAGATAGTTTATTAGGGGATGACGACATCCTAAAATGAGGAAGACGACATCCTGAGATAGTTTATCAGGGGATGACGACATCCTGATATAATTTATTATGGCATGACGACATCCTGAAAGTAAGATGACGACATCGTGAGATAATTTATTATGGCATGACGACATCCTGAAAGTAGGATGACGACATCCTGAGATAATTTGTTATCGGATGACGCTAAACTGGAAGCAGGATGACGACATCACGACATAATTTATCACGAGGTGCATTGAAGCCATCTTGAAAACGCACAGGTGGACGTGCGGCTTGTATAAAATTTATCATCTGTATATTCATGGTATTTATTTGATGATGAGAGGTCATGTGCGTTTCCAAGATGGATTCAATGTACCTCGTGATATCTCAGGATGTCCTCATCCTACTTTCAGGATGTCGTCACATCCTAATAAATTATCTCGGGATGTCGTCATCCTATTTTCAGGATGTCGTCATCCTGTTTCCAGGATGTCATGCCAGAAGAGATTGTCTTAAGATGTCGTCATCCTATTTTCAGGATGTCGTCATGCCATATTAAATTATGACGAGATGTCGTCACCCTACTTTGAGGATGTCGTCATCCCCTTACAAATTATCTCAGGATGTCGTCATCTTGCCTGTATTTTGTCGTCATCCTGACATAATATAATTCAGTATCTGAACAAGTCAGATGGCACTTCCAGAGCTCCGTATTCAACTGATTTTTCACCACAAATTACAGCAAGAGAAGGTCCCGGAAGCTGAGCAGCGTAATTTGTGGTGAAAAATTTCAGCCTCTATAAAGCGTCAGTGTTAAAACAGAAAGGAATTTCTTGATAACTTTTCAAGGAATCAACGTGAAACATTGTACAAACATATATGTACCAAATGTACGTTTTACACATTTTGCACATGTACGTTTGTGTATTTTGAGTTCTTTTCACTTTACATTGCACATGATTGTTTCCCCATCTTAAATAAATCAACAGGAATTTTGCACTGTTTAGCTCATGACGTAATCGAACCAGTGCATGTAACGTGTAAAATATAATTTATAATAAATTAGATCAAACCAAAAATATCATTTTTAAATTCTAATGTTTTTAAAAGGCTGAGCTTCAATATTATTTTTTTTCCTGTTTTTGTTTCATTAACATATGATTTGCAACTGAACTGGACAATGTTCAGTCGGAAATTACCATTAAATATGAAGGCACCTTGCAATTATGGTGGTACTTTTTCCTTAAAAGGTTTGGTTTTTGAATCCATTATTTTTAAGAATAATCTTCATAAAATCCACGAGTTTTAATAAAAAAATCAGATATTGAAAACAAATGTTTGATTTAAATTCAGTAAAGGTCGACCAACCCTTCAGCCAGATCCCCTATCTTTTTTCCCAGAGGGAAATTCATCTTAAGACGAAAAAAGTAAGGAACAAAAAAAAGAGATAAAAACCTTGTGCAAGCCACACCTTAACTCGTTTCGGTACACTTTTAAAGAGGTTGTGGAATGCTTGAAGACATTTCCGTCATTTTTCGAGTATATAGCCTAAGGTGTGATGAAATATCGTTTCTGTGATAGGCTTTGATGGAATTCAGCGTTTTCATGATGGGCTATATCTGCATTCCGAGTTGTAAAGATATTTTATGATGGAACTCTATGTTTCCAAGATATTTTATCTCAGTAACGCAGTAACTCGGATGGTCATATACGCTTCCGTACCTGGCTCATTCGATTGAGATTGAAATTGAAAGATCACGCGGGTCCGCTGACGTCGCGTTATAAATGCGCGTTATAAATATTATTATTATTGTTATTATTATTATTGTTATTATTATTAAGGGAATAAATGTGTGTTTGGGAGGTATTATAACACTCTGTTTAAGTCCGGTTTAAGTCTGGATGGGCGATAATTACCCTAGGCGAGAGGCTAGAGCTGCCAGCAAAAAACATAGCGTTCCGTATTCCTGCAGCAAAATGTCCGGAATTTTTTTTCCATTCCGTAAAATAAAGAGACCCTTAACATGAGTTTGGACATGTGTACACGGTTGTGGGTGAAATAACAATATGTACTTAGATGTACTTTATTATGTGTAGGTGTTTGGGCAAATGTGGTTGATTGTTATCACGCTAATTAGCATAATTAATATTTACATTTACGGAAAGTCCGTAAAATTACGGCGAAAATACGGAAACATTTCACTTTACGGAGTCCGTAAATTTACGGACATTTTTCACAGTGTGTTTTGTCTGATTAATATACCCGACGTCGAGGTTCTAGGGATGAGTGTGGCTAATTTTCGAACCTTTGAACGAATATCGTCCACAAAAAAAAGTACTTTCCAAAACCTCGTCCAATAATTGTTTTCTTTGGAAAGGTATACAATATTTCTGCCAAAATATATTCACATGGTATTTAGTAAAGTTTCTGCACTGTCAGCAAGATTTATTTGATTAAATCGGTAGGATTGTTTCCTTGTATATACCATCGTTTCTAGGTGCCTCAGAGGTGATTCGAATTCCGTGCGTCGTCTCCTCCACTTTGCCCGTAGTGCAGTTGAACCAACGGCCGATGACTTCAGCAGTCACCTCCGGCAGCATGTCCATATACACCGGTGGATCCTGTCCCTGCATCTCAGGCGCGTAGCGGTGGTAATGACCGCCCAGTCTGACCCCTGTACAGGTGCAAGGATCCCCCGGTGGCAGGACATATCTCCCCATGCGCTGGCCGCAACCGCGTGAGTCTAGGTCAATCATCAGAGTACAGACTCGGGCCGAGACTGAACTGACCACTGCATTATTCAGTGAAACAAAAAAACAAACAAGCATGCAAGCGAGTTAAAACATATCGTGTAAAACCACAGGGCAGGAAGAGAGAAAAATGGAGCAAGGTGCACCTAAGCCTGATGCAAGGAATCTGTTGACCAAATTGCAACGAAATTGCAAGATGAAAAAAAATCTTTTCCGAAATGAAGGGATCTTTGAAACCTTTCAGACCTTAATGCCTGGATAGATTCAGTGGTAGACGTATTTTCAAACTTCACACTTCACAACGTAAAGTGAAATAATATGTTGTTAAAGGGCAATCGGTACCAGATGGACTCTCAAAGCGCTTAACATAATTATTACCCCTGCTTGTTGGGCTCATAAAACAACCGTCCTAGCTCCCTGGGGAGTATACAACACAACGCTTCCATTTAGGTGCAAAACAGCCAAAAATTAACCACAAAAAATGCTGCCCAGGCTCACAGTTATACCCATTTACCCATGGAAAAACAAGAAGTGAGGACAAAATATCCTGCCCAAGGACACACGCACCGCAAGCCCAGGATGGACTCGAACCAACAATCTGATTGAACAATTAACCACAGATTTTGAGTTTGATGCTGCAGACCATGAGGCGACACCACTCTACTTGTTAATTGAATACAAGAGAGCCATATAAATATAACATTGCAACTGAACGAACTTGATAATTAGTAACGTACCTATAGCAATTAGTGCTGTCAGCAATGCATTTAAATTCCAGCCCCATGCCATGGCTTGATGGCCACTTCTCAAGTTAAACATCTGAAGAAAAGAAAAAGCAAGAGTCAAACATGACATATGGTTGGAGGCAGCTAAGAATTTTAAAATAAACCACTGTCAGGTCTATGTCTGTTCATTGAACAGAACATAGGGCTTTTCAACATAACGATTATTTATAACTCTATGTCTGTGCAGTCAGGTAAATTATCAATTTCATGTATGACCAAAGTTCCATGAAGTCTCGTAGTTCTTTATGGGATTTAAGATGGCGTCACATGACCCATGGTAACGTCATAATGAAATCAACTCCATTTCTGCCAATAACACGCACCTATTTACTTTCATACCGAGTCACAACCCGGTCGGACTTGTAGTTCTCTTAATATAGGACTTTAAAATATACACCTTTAAGATGACGTACCATGGTGTCACCATGACATAGGCCTAATAATGTTTCGCGTACGGTCTTAATAATAATACCGGAGTCTTATAGCGCACGAATCTACCAACAATTAGGTACTTCATCCCGTACCTTTTCTTTGTCGTGTTTACACATCACTTTATGCTTTCTTCGACACTTTGAAAGCAACAATAATCTATTTGTTTGTCGGATTCCATTGCTTTATCTTTGCAGGCCTGTTTAATTGAAATTGAACAATTTCGTGTGCCAAGAGAAAAGACGTTAGCAGCCAAGGCACGCAAAAAAACAATCGAGTTTAAAAGCTTTTGTGCTCCCATCTCTAAATTAGAATGACATTTATGACTTGTGACATTTGTTAATAATTCGAAAATAAAATTGTGCATATTTATTCCAAAATGCTACTGACCACTACAATCCATATCTGTGCACTATAAACAAATCGTTGGATGAACAACCCTCTATGTCAGTTTGAAATCTTTGGTGTATCGCGCGCTTTGCAGGACCATGCTACAGTTTGCGACGGTTTGTAGAAGTAATACTATTGATCGATATTCACGGAACTGTTTGCTGTCTATCAAATTCGGGTTGTGAAGTGATCGGACGACTAAAAACTCGCGTTTTTATTTGACAATCTCAACGAATATCTTACAAAGAACAAATGAACATTAAATTAAATTGAAAACAGACTAGAATCACAGAAATACAGAAATACAATGTGTATCCGAGGCATTGTCGAGGTATAACACACAAAAAGCTAAAGGCAGCTTAGTTCCATTGTGGTCATCTACATTCAAAAAGTGCAGTGGTTTCAATACATGAAATTAAAACATAAATGAAATTAAAACATACTTCCACAGACAGACAGTACATGGTATATCCAAAACATTGGTGAGGATAACACAAAAAGGTGGTTTGACATTCATAAAAAGACCAAGGTTCAAAATACTTCATCAAATAGAATTACGAGAAGTCAAATTGGACATGAAATTTAGGCAGATGAAATTGTAATAAGACACAAAATAAGTGCGAACACCAGTTGGAGAAAGTGAGGTCCCCAAAAGAATCAGGACCATTGATCCTTTATGCCCTCCCCCACCCCACCACAAATGAGAGGCGTATCCAGAGGGGGAGGGGGCATCTTGCCCCCAGGGGATTTTTTGGAAAGATATTTTTTAAGTAACTATTTTCATCAAAAGTGTCCGGAGAAAAAACATGTCTACATTTTCGGCGCGGATGTGCGAGTGCGGTTGCCCCCCCCCCCGACATCAAAAGCTGGATACGCCACACTGACCGCAATGGTATCGCATTTTCCGCAGTTGCCTCATTATGTATGACAGCTCGATCAATTTGGTGTTCACCATATTATCAGGCATAACGACTTATTCATAATTACAAACGTTAAAACTGAATTGGCAATTGCCAACAAATGGCATGACCTATTATTTATTCATTTAGCAGACGGTTTTCAATTTTAAGTCTGATTCAGTATTCTAGAGGCAGCCTCCCACATACATTTCAAGGGTATTTTTTTCTGCCACGAGTCAAACACAATGAATTCATGCATCGGCCCGGGGGTGATTCCTTTGCAGTCAATAAAAGTTTAGCCATAGCGAATACGACTGGGCAAGCTAGTACTGCATTATATATGATAGCAGTTTATGTGTTTTCCTTATCAAAAACCTCTCGATGTCAATTAACATTTGGAAATACAAGTTAATGGTTTTGTCTCTTTGTGTCAATTCCCGTGCTCACTGCATTATGTAGGCCTATGACATGATTTATCTGCGTATCGCAGGCTGAGCAACAATGCTTCAATAGACAGGCTTTATCATCACGGGTTATATTTTAAAGATTATATCCATGTAATACATTTTAACCCTCAGTGAATTTTTGGGTAACATATCACTCTTCTTAAAATAAGCAGATACACCTTAATTTTATTTGTTTTCAAAGTGTAATTTTCACCCTTTGTTTTCCATGTTAGTTTCTGAAACTTTAGGGTTCTGCTGTAATATGCTTCTCCAGCTTTAATTTCAAGAAACCATGTAGCATTTCCACTTTTGATTTTAAAACCAAGCTCAATAGATGTATTTCTCTCTCCATTACAAAATAAGATGGAATGATACTTTTTTAACCCTCTTTTTTAATGTAATGTTTCCCGTCCTTCACAGTAAAAATTAACATGACGGCCCTTTTTCAAAACTTGGCTTCGTTTCCTGCAGGGTTCGACACGGACTGGTACCTGGAGTGCTCTGAAACGTGTAAAACTAAATCAGGTCCACTTTACTCACTTTATAGCCAGCAAATTTCTCCAAAAATTCTACAGGGCAAAGAAAAAGTCCTCTGAATTTTACCAATCAAATTTGCAGACTCAATTCAATGTTTAAAGGAGACATTTCTTCAATATTTTGCACGTGAGAGGGAGGTCAAGTGATGTCAAAATGAGGCTAAAGACTAGACTGGTACATGTCCAACCATGGTCCAACTATTTGAAAAGACTGACCTGTTCATTCATAATCATTTGTCTGGTGGCTGACTATGGATAAATGTGTAGTAAACATAGAGACAAGTTCGCGGTTCATGCCACACGTTTCTTTTGGCACAGTTGATCGATGCAGTACTGCTGAAGAGTTGTTGGACTGGTTGTTTCATGTGCAAGTCTATTTTCTTGTATTGCATGTTTTAAATTCCTTAAGTTTTGGGACTCTCATACACAGTATTGAGAGTCCCAAATTTTCGGACTAAAAATACAACATTTGCAAACATCGAAAATAAAACTACCAAGTTGTTACGAAATACATTACTAGGATGTTGGTAAATGACAGTCTAAAGCATCATGTAAAATTAGGGCCCCTGGTGTGAAATCATTTTCAAGAAAAACTGGTACTTTTGTATACATTTCCAACGGTGGTCGGCCGACCACCGTTGGAAAAACCTGACTATTTTTCAACTACTGCTCTAATTTACTATTTTTATTCCAGTCCATTGCTATTGGTTCCATGTTAATGAACGGGTGCAGTCCAGGTATACTGGTTCTCTTACTTTACAATTTGCCAGTATTTTTGATCTATTTCATCTTTAGTGGAGTCAGGGAACCAGACTACTTGAACGTTTTTGTTTTTCTCAGCATTTTCGAACACAAAACTTCAAACGTGTCAATGTAACAATATTTGATCCATTATACTAACCAGTGTTGTAGTCGAGACCGGATAGTCCGAGACCGAGACCAAGACCGAGACATGAAGTTGCGAGACCGAGACCGAGACCGAGACCAGCCCCTTCAAGGCGGACGGAGACCGAGACCGAAATGGTCCGAGACCGAGACCGAGACCGAGACCGCGGATAATAAATAACAATAATTTAATTAAACAACAAGACACTAATTACAGCTGAACAGTCTGTCCTTGAGATGTTGATGTTCATGGGGATGTGAAGGAAGTGATTGAAAGTTATAGGAATCACTTGTACCTGCTTAATTGTGTCATGCGAGTGCTCTTCGTGTTTGTTTCATGCCATAAATTACAACATGGCAACAGAATTTGTTATTGTCACAATCAATTAAAAAAATAGGAAACAACCTAATTTAAAGAAGGGGAAAACCTTATTTGATGAACTCCATATATTTTTGCACCTTTTAAGTTTTTTTTAAATATTGTTTAACTACTATAAAGTATAAATCTGATGAAGAAACTCTAACTTAGGAGTGCGACAATTTGGACTAGTTTTTGCAAAACTTGAAAATGTTGAGACTTGACAAAAGTAAAAAGTTAAAGGTGGATGTTTCATCTGTTATAGGAACTCGGACCCTAAACTCAACAGCCACCCCTTGGTTTCAGCAATGACCACTAACGGATATTTAAATGCAACTTTAATTTTACATTGGACCTCCTTGTAAACCTGATTCGAAAAAAATTTGGAGCAAGAAAATATTGATTTATTTTTTTAAATTTCAGTCATGGAATATAGATTTGTACATGTAGACCAAAAAATTGAGAGATGGTAGCCAGATATGGATTGGTCTGCCCCCTCCCCCATCCCTCTTTGTGATTCTCCTTCCAACGCTGCATGTTTGTGTGTCCCCTACATGTTTGTTTCTTGTTCCTCTGTCATTTAGCTCTGAAGAAGGCCTGGCTAAGGCTGAAATGTAATGCCACTTTATTTTTGTTTAATGTCAATAACGTTACACATACTAAAGAAGATTGATGAACCATATTTGCCTGATCTATCTTCTGCCCGCCGTCATCATCGTCATTAGCCTATTTGAGAATATGGCCGACACAATAGAAGGGCGCTGTCACAAACTGAATGTGGTGGGCGAGATGTACTTTTAGGATTCATGGCTCAGTGCGCACGCGTTTCGACCGCATCGGCTACTTTGCTGGGCGATTTACTTGAATATTTTAGTGATTAACAAGTACGACATATTGCCAATATATTAATCGTTTATTGTGATGGCCGTAAACAGCATATAGCGATTAATGGAACACAATTCTTCTCGACTCATGCAAATGCAATTGACATTTAGGAAGCTAGGAGACGAGGCAGGCATTAGACTCTATTTTTGTGTGACTATGGCAGTAGCTCAATTTGTGTTTATCACAGATGAAAAGATGAATACATGGCGAGTCAAAAAGAAAGTGACCGTATGATAAAAAAAAATGGCAGGCTCCATTTTGTAAAAAATATAATTGGGATAAAGAACATGTTATTGAGTAGTAACTGTGAACATTTCACGTAATTTGCATACTCTGTTCCCAAGTCGTGTCTATTTTAATAAAGAGATCACAAAATCCAGCTGTCCCCCACTAATACCAATTTAACGGTCTCCGAATTGATGAATATCCATTAATAAATATAATGAAAAAAAAAGTTTTCCCGCCTCCACGAATAAAGGAAAAATTGGAAAGGAAAATAGAAAAAAATCACCAATATTTCTAGGGAAAAAGAGTTGAATTGTTCCCCATATTCAAAACACAAAATCTGACGGTAAAAATAATGTTTCAGTCTTGATTCATATAGATTTAAATCTCGGTTGTATTTGGAATCAATGAGGATGGCTATAAAGTGCTTGTTTCAACAGATCATCCCACAATAAAAACGAGAAATAAGAAGAGGAGCAATGGTTATTGGACTATGCCTCACTCACTAGAAAGTGAAGAGAGACATGTCCATTAGCATCACACTGCAGTCACATTTTCCCTAAACTGATTCTTTACTTAACCATAAAAGGGCCGGGGGCGGAATCCGCCCCCTCACTTTTTGGCTGGTCTCGACTCGAGACCAGCCAAAATATCGAGACCAAAGGGGACCGAGACCGAGACCAAGACTGAGACCACAGCTCCCGAGACCTAGACCGAGACCGGCAAAAAGTGGTCTCGAGACCGAGACCGAGGCCGAGACCGGTCTCGAGACCTACAACACTGATATATACTTGATGTGCAGAATCGCCATTGAATGTTAAGTTTTATATATGCAAGCAATGAATATCAATTATCGACTCATTTTTACATTTTTTTTTAATGATGATGGCAGGTAAATATAACCTTTTATTTATACCCGGATATCCCGGGCGCTATCCGAGATTGTCGACGAAATGCATTCGACAAACTTCGGACTTTTCGGAAACCCCGCGCCGATATTCTTCAGAATTTCAGAAATAGTCAGAATATTTTGGTGAGGGAACCAAACTATAGCTACAATCCTGGCCAAATCTCGCTGGACCTCCAACCCCCCGGCCCCCGTTCAATGTTGTCTCTCATTGCGCGGTGTGTGCTCCATCAGCTGGAGAGAACAACATTGACCGGGGGAGCGGGGGAGTGGGTGACCATGGCAGGCCCAGGAAGTGTCCCGACTATTTTGGCCGGGATTGTCTGAATGTACAGTTATATAGCCTTGCTATTTAGACATTGCGCGTATTACGCGCTCAAATAATAATACACACGCGCGCGCTGGTTTCATAATACAACATGGTCAATGCATATACACGATTCACCATGACGGTTCACCATGTCATTTCGGCCGATATTTTTACAAAATACAAATTGTGTTCAAAGTGAAACCGTATTAGGATGCACATACAACGTGTTATCTCCGCCATTCCATTAGTTGGACGAAAAATCCATCCAAACCATAGTGTAACCATGGTTCACCGTTGTAAATTATATAAGAAGCAGAGTCACTCACTTCCTTTATATATTGGTCTGGATGGATCACCGATTAATTTTTTCGGCAGAATAACGGACTTAGTGAATACAAACCAATTAAAAAAGATTGTATTTTGTTTGCGTATCCTATAAGAGCCTTTCAAGTTCAACACAAACTGTATTTTGTACAGTTATTGGCCAAAATGGCATGGTGAACCGTTATGGTGAACCATTACGATGCACGCTACACTAAGTTGGGATGGGCTCTTAATTATTGTCGCCGGTACTTTCGGTGGTCTATTGGTTAAGACATGTGCTCAATTCAACAAAGCAGGGATCGTGGTGGGTTCGAATCTCACTGGATATAAATACATGTAGATTATTTCCCTGCAGCACTTGGGAAGTAAAAAGTATACCCTGATTACCACCCATACGTGTTAGGGAAAACACGACAAAATGTATTTGTTATTTCTATTTTACTATCAATAGTTACTATTTTGCCCAGATATGTGTTCCTTCATTCAACCTTCGGCCGCCATTTCACATTTTGGAAACAAAACTCAAGAAAACAGCCCCTGAAACGGCATATTATGCACATTTGGAACTATGAAGAAATTCAGACAATCCTGGCCAAATCTCACTGGACCTCCAACCCCCCGGCCCCCGTTCAATGTTGTCTCTCATTGCGCGGTGTGTGCTCCATCAAATGGAAAGAACAACATTGAGCGGGGGAGCGGGGGAGTGGGTGACCGTGGCAGGCCCAGGAAGTATCCCAACTATTTTGGCTGGGATTGTAGCTTCCATTTAAAGCCATTGATTTGATTTTCTTTGCGGGCGCAGCACGATTGTTTGTTATTGTGCATGGGCGATACTTGAACACAATGCATGGTTTAAAAAAACCTGGTTTTGTCTTACGCAAAATCACTTCATGAAGGCAACTTTCAAGCATTTCAACTGCAAAGTTTTTAAACACTGATCAGTCCCTCTATTTTCTTGATATTTGCCAGAGACAAATCATAGCGCAGGACATGCATAGGCCTATACACTGCCTGGACACCTACAAAATAACCATTGCATTTTGTGCACACGCTAGGCCTTTTACACAAAAATTGACACACAGACAGACCAACAGACAGACAGACATCAGAGTGCAGACACCGTATAATAGGATAAAGGATAATTTAACAAGTGCGAATGCACAGCTAGCCGTTTTGCATGTTAGTCTTGCATGGAATCTATCAAAATGATTCCTGCCAGAGCTGAAAAATGCGACGCCCAAAAATGCGAGGCCGTGCTTCTTTCCGCAAAAGTGCCAATAAATAACCGTGTGCTTCGGGGTACCACCACGCCGGCACAAATGATTTCACCGTGCAACCGGCCGGACGGTAATGTTGACCGGAGACTGTGCGTACAAGCCCGGGACGCCGTCCCTCGCGAAAATCACGCTGCGCTAGTCTGTCCCCCAAAATAATTGACCAAAATATACCCCCTAATTAAGTCTCCCATAAAATAAAGCGTGCTATACAGGGCGGATTAAAAAAAAACCCGAGACTGAGATATTGTTGCTAATTGGAGCAAAAGTAGGGCACATATAAACCAAAGGCTATGGTTGCCAATCAAGGCAGGTGGAGAAAAAGAGATTTCACCATGAAAAGTGGCGCAAGTCTCTAAATAGACCCTTTCATAAACTTGGTCACTGCTCAGTCAATAGTGTATGTAATGACATGACCAGGGTGTCATTTTAAAGAGGAGATTCAACCCTAACAGAGGATATCTCCCTTTGATTCACATGTGCTGTACTTCTGTTCCAATTAGCAATAATATCTCGGTTTCGTGTTTTTTTGTATCCACCCTGTATAGCGCGGTATATACCACGTGACTATAACATTACTGCACATATTTTGCCTCCATTTACAAACTTCTCATAAGCATCTTTCTGAATTGTTACAAACAATGTTTGTAAGTATTAAATGTATTTGGTTTGCTTTTTTCAGTCTGGAAGTTTATTTTATAGGAAACTTAGGGGGCTCATTTTGGTCAATTTTCGTGGACAGATAAATAGGCAAAATAGACGCGCATGCGCATCAATCGAAACAAAGCCAGCGTTCAGAAAACTTTCCGAAAAAGTGCATATTATGGCCACGGCACGGCATTTTAGTCAATTATTTTTGGACAAATATTAAGTTGGTCAATTTTCGGGGACAGACAGACAGACAGACAGACCGACCAACCGACAGACCGACCACCAAGTGACATGTAGAGGCTCCTGCCAGAGCTTAAAAAGAAATATGGATCCAATACTTGTAAGATTTTGGGTACTTATTTAATAGATGGCATGTACGATACCCACATCTTTAGCGGGGGGTGATAATCGGGATGAAAATCAACATTTTGGAATATGATTGCGCCCACTTCAGAGGTGATGCATTAGGTCATTTTGGGGATATTTTGTATGGGAAGTGGGTATCTAGCATGAAAAAAAAAACCCATCCCACCCAAAAAACTAAATCTGCACTGCACGCACAGTGGACAGTGAGTATTATTGCGAAATGAATGCCTTTTTTTCCCCATTTTAATCGCTTTGACATGTTTATATTAAACACACCACTGAAGTCAGTAAGACTTTCATAGATGAGCACATAACTGACAATTTAATATATTAAGAATATTATTAATGTACTAATATCACTAAATATCACAGACAGTCGGAGCGTACATGTAGATACACATGTAAATGATTGTATACAACTGATTTAGACCTAGGGGTCTTTCCACACAAACGGTAACAAAGTGTGACATTTAGAGGGAACCATAGACAGAAGTCGATACATGAACTACTCTGTCATGTTTTTTCCTCTTTCTACATCCCATGTCTTAGTAAGAACATTGTCCACCAACAAGTTTAATAAATTTCTCAGGATTCCAGAAATAACAGAGGATTATTTTCAAGATTTAACGTTCATAACATGGACGGACATTTCATTTTTAAGTGTTGGGAAGCAGTGAATGAAAAACATGAATTATCCCAAATTTATTCCTAAAGTAAAGTTATCCATTGAGGGATCCAATCTTACATTAGACCTCTACCGGTAGGTATTTTTAAACTACAGGGATGTACATCTTTAAGACTTCATACATTTTCATAACAGGGACAGAAATTTATCACAAATTTGTGTCCTTGTTTATGAACATGTATCAAGTGGCATTTCAATTTCATCAATAAAATAGGTTGCTTTAGTGTTGTACATGTATAAGCACGGCGCGATGTACGTCCGGCCCGGACTGAATGTCGGTGGCGCCAGCGGCCGTGATGTATGTGAAGCATAGTGGAATCACCCTCCTCAAAAATATTTTTAATTAGGTGAGGCAAGTTTTAATCACTTTTGATGGCCAGTCTTGATAATTTTCGTGGCGCAAATGAAAATAATCCAGACGCAAAATAAACATGATTCCTTGCTTTATACTAATATTATTATGATGCTCCATTAATCAGCACCCCAACAAAATTGGCGAAATAATTTTTCCGACCTATTAATGCTATTTTGAAAGGCATGTATTCGGAAGCAAATTAAGGATTTTTTTCTTCACCCTAATTTTTTAATTTGAAACATACTTGTCAATGTAAACCATACTTTTCTAGTTCAGAAAGCTTTAACACAGGTTGTGAAATGTTGATTTTTGTTTTTAAGTTAACAATTTTGACTTTTTTCTTTAATTACAAAAACAGGGGCTAGCTACAAGATCTTCTCTCAAAAATGTTCGGGCCCTTAAACAGTGGGCCCCGAACCTCACGCCATGGCTGCAGGTTGTTGAATCAGAGCAAAACTTTCCCCACAGGTTTGAAAAAATCCCGTGGAGAACCATGGGACGGCACGAATTAATTTGCCGTTATTTTGCAGAAAATAACGGCGGTGCACCGTGGTTACACTATGGTTTGGATGGATTTTTCGTCCAAATAACGGAATGACGGGTATAAAAACAAATTGAAGAAGATAACACGTTGTTTGTGCATCCTAATACGGCTTCACATTGAACACAATCTGTATTTTTTTTGTAAAAATATCGGCCAAAATGACATGGTGAACCGTCATGTTGAATCGTGTATATGCATTGACCATGTTGTATGAAACCAGCGCGCGCGCGTGTGTTGTTATTTGAGCGCGTAATACGCGCAATGACCAAATCCCAATATCAAGTACATTCAGACATGTCTGAATTTCTTCATAGTTCCAAATGTGCATGATATGCCGTTTGGGGGGGGGGGGGGGGGCTATTTTCTTGAGTTTTGTTTCCAAAATGTGAAGTGGCGGCCGAAGGTTGAATGAAAGAACACATATTTAGGCAAGATAATAATTATAGTAAAATCGAAATAACAAATACATATAGGCCTATATTTGTCGTGCTTTCCCTAACACGTATGGTTGGTAAGCAGGGTATACTTTTTACTTCCCGAGTGCTGCAGGGAAACAATCCACATCTATTTATCTCTGGTGAGATTCGAACCCATCACGATCCCTGCTAAAAGTACCGGCGACAATAATTAAGAGGCCATGTTACAATCCTTTAAAATCCCAACTTCATTGTGGCGTGCATCGTAACGGTTCACCATGACGGTTCACCATGCCATTTTTGGCCAATAACTGTACAAAATACAGTTTGTGTTTAGCTAAAAAGACTCTTATACGAAAGGCAAACAAAATACAGTCTTTTTAATTTGTTTGTATTCACTAATTCCGTTATTTTGCCGACAAATCCATCGGTGATCCATCCAAACCAATATATAAAGAAAGTAAGTGACTCTGCTTATTTTTGGCGGTGCACCGTGGTTACACTATGGTTTGGATGGATTTTTCGTCCAAATAACGGAATGACGGGTATAAAAACAAATTGAAGAAGATAACACGTTGTTTGTGCATCCTAATACGGCTTCACATTGAACACAATCTGTATTTTTTTGGTAAAAATATCGGCCAAAATGACATGGTGAACCGTCATGTTGAATCGTGTATATGCATTGACCATGTTGTATGAAACCAGCGCGCGCGCGTGTTGTTAGCGCGTAATACGCGCAATGACATGGACATGGCAAAATGACATGGTGAACCGTCATGTTGAATCGTGTATATGCATTGACCACCCTGTATGAAACCAGCGCGCGCGCGTGTTGTTATTTGAGCGCGCAATACGCGCAATGTCCTAATCCCAATGTCAAGGCTATTTATTGTACATTCAGACAATTCTGGCTAAAATGGTTGGGACACTTCCTGAGCCTGCCACGGTCACCCACTCCCCGCTCCCCTCGCTCCCCCGCTCCCGATCCCCCGCTCCACCGCTCCCCCCGCTCCCCCGCTCCCCGCTCCCCGCTCCCCCGCTCCATGTTGTTCTCTCCAGCTGATTGAGCACACACCGCGCAATGAGAGACAACATTGACCGGGGGCCGGGGGGTTGGGGCCCAGCGAGATTTTATGGCCAGGGCGCCGACGTACGTATGAGCACCATTCTGCCGGCCGAGTATATCGTCAGAGTTTTCACGAAGAGACAATTTTGGCCACGGGGCGTTGAATCATAGTTTTGAGAAAATCGACTTTAAAGTTGAACCCCTTTTAAACTGAAGATTTCGCCTACTTTTAGAAGACATGTTGATTATTTTTTTTATACCGATAGTAAGCTGAAATCTCACACTTACACAATGTACCAATTGCGAGTCAATAGACCAATTAATTGCGGAGCAATTAACGTTCATAGTCAATTGTCTCTTCGTGAAAACTCAAAATTCCACAGGCGATTGGTTTGCCGGGAAAATTGGCAATGATCCAATTGTCTCTTCGTGAAAACTCAAACTCTCCGCTATCCAAACACGCACAAATTGTCTCTTCGTGAAAACTCAAAATCCCACACGCGCTTTGGTTTGCCCGCACGCGTCGTTTTGCTTGCGCGCGCTAGAAAATTTTCTCTTCGTGAAAACTCAAAATCGCACACGCGCGTTATTTTGTCCCCATAGAACAACGTGCATTTTTGCTACAATTGTCTCTTCGTAAAAACTGAAAATAGGACTTGGGTGAAATTTTCCCTTTATTGATTCTCATGATCTCAATGATTTCATCTGATTTTGACAAAATAAATTCGCCAAGATGTCCGTTGCAATACACTTAGCCTAATCGATTTCGGCCCAAAAAAAGAATTTCGAAAATATATTGATTTTTGCCAAAATTGTCTCTTCGTAAAAACTGTAACGGTATTTTGTATGTAAGTTATATAAAGTAATTTTTGAAACAATCATGTTTTCTTTCTTTATAAATCTGAACCTTTTGTGGCTGTCTTTCCTCCTATATGGAGCAAAGCCTAAAAAACATAACTGTGTTGCTCGGTGTTTTACACTCGTTTGGAAATGATTTAAGCCTATTTTTCAAGTGTGTATTTACGGAAGACGGATAGTGCCACTCAATGAGTGTGAATATATTTTTTTGGTGCGTGTGAAAATATTTTTTGTACAGCGGCCGCCACTTATTATGTGGCGGCCGCCAGATAATTATGCGATATAAGTCATAATTATGATTTAACAGTTACTAAGTCGTAATTATGAGATGTAAGTCATAATTATGACTTATTTTTTGTTTTTAGTTTGTATTATGTCCCTTTAACGCTTCCGTACAAAGTAACACATTTAAAGGGTAACAAATAGTTGTCTCAACAGTTTCAAAGGGTTGGATATCAACACATTCCCCACATGGGTAAAGGGGTAACTGAATAGTTGTTTTAACATTTTAAAAGGGTCAGATCCAACACTTTTCTACACTTTTGTAACATTTTCAAAATGCTGGATCCCAACACTTTTTTAACACTTGGAAAAGTGTTGCAAAAGGGTCGACACTTTTGTATCTTTCTAAGCGTGTTGGAATTCGTAACACTTTGGAAAGTGTTGAATCAACTTTTAAAGTGTGATCACTGACCGCACACTTAGCAAGTGTTAAAGTTATCATTTATAAAGTTGAATTGAACACTTTAGTTTTTAGAGTGTATACGTGCTGTGTCAGGAGCAGCAAAAATGTACTGAATTTCCTGTGTCTCGAGTTACATTTTGCCCTAGTAAAAAGCTATTGATGCGCTTCTGTTCACACCCCCAAAAACTTTAAGCAGTAAAAAGGCAATTAAGGGAGAAATCGTTAATGGTCAACGACGTTCGCCTACCGGTCATTAAAAAAAACACAGCCAGCCGTACTTACCTCGTATAGTGTTATTTTCCCGCCACTTCTGTCCCCGTCACTTGGGTAAATCTCTTAGCCTCGTAGTTGGTGGAGAGAAACAACAGTATACGGTTCCTTACCAGAAAGAATCGGCGACGAAATGTGATAACGTGGCATCAGCGGCCGTCCTCGATATCCGCCGCTCACTGCGGCAATGCGCTTCGTGAACTGAGCAAGAAAGGACTCATATGTTGGGTTTTCATTCGTTTCATTTGTTGTCCGTTACCATGGTGAAATGACGCAGATGACGAAGTAAAAATTGAACGTGCGGGCTTTCAAGGTGTGGCACCATGAAATATAAATTCGCGAATCAAATGGCTGAAAATGTGTGGATCAGATGGCTGATGAGATTTCCAATGAAATTGAAACTTGAAACAATGAAACTCGCACATCCGTGATCAAATGAAGACATTTTTGTTTTTCCTCCGGACATTTTGCCTCCGTAAAATCAAATCGTGGTGGTGTGTGTGAGTTTGTTTCTGCATTCAATAGGGGACGTTGAAAAATAGAGGACAATAGGGACCCCAATTCCCGAAAGGTCCCCTATTTGGATTCGTGTACAAAACATATGGGAGGTCTTCCTAAAAGGCTGAGTACAAAAAAAAGTGGGACAATAGGGGGTCCCTGATTGCAAGCAAATACACACTTGTGTGTGGTGTGTGTGTAGGGAGGGGGGGGGGAATAATTGCATCTCTTTCGATAAAGGTAGTGTATCTGTGACGTATTCAGGATTGGGGGGGGGGGAGGGGCAACGGTCCAAAAATTGAATGCCGATCATCAGTTTGTACCATACACGTATCACTATATTGTGCAACAGATATTGAATCGTTATGGGTCATTCTATCAATTATTTTGGGGTCCACTTTTTTCCTGTCCCTGTTACATCTGGGAGCTATATATGATTTTATAATTCTGATGCACTTCTTGCTGTAGTTGTCATCCAAGAGTGATTATGAATAGCAAACCACCTACCCAACACATAAAATATCGTTTGAAGTCATTCCTAATGATACTTCAATGGTGCATTACAAAGTAGGCCTACCAAGGTAACAGGGACAGGAAAAGTGTCACACTTTGGACCAGACTGGGACCTTGAGAGCAGACAAACATGTCAAAACAAAACAGGCCCACTTCACTCGCTCTTTAGCTGACAACATTCTCCAAAATGCTCATGAGGCAAAGACAGGGTCCGCAGTATTTCACCAGCCAAGTTTGAGGTCTCAATTCAAATTTTAAAGGAGAATTTTCTTCAACATTTTGCACTTGAGATTGAAGTCACTATTTCAATTTGAAGCCTAAGACTAGACTGGCACATGTACAACTTTTTGAAAAGATTGACCCGTCAGTACGATGGCGAGATGTGTAGAAATAGCGGGCGCATCCATGATTTTTTGCAAGGAGGGACATTTTTTTCTCCGGAAACACTTGGCCTCCGTAAAATCAATAGGGGGGGGGGGGGGGCCCAACCATACTTTCAATGGGGCCGCCTTTTCAAATCCGACGATCATTACTTGGTGTCAGAGCTAGTACCATAATGTTTCTTCTGATATCATTATCAGAGTTGATTGATGCAATACTAAAGGGGTGTTGGACTGGTTGTTACTAAAGGGGTGTTGGACTGGTTGTTTCATATGTGCCAGTCTATTTTCTCGTGTTGCATGTTTTCACTATCTTAAGTTTTGGACTCTCATACTATTGAGAGTCCCACATTTTCGGACTAACTTTGGACCCTAACTTTATATAATGACTCATAGGATTAAATCTAAATTCTTTGCTTTACACGTACTTCAAAATAAGTTCATAAACATTTTTTAAAACACACAGGAAAAATACCTAGGTATAACATGAAATTCAACTTCACACTTAGCACTACTACATGTATTTCACACATACAAAATATCTTAAGAACGCGCATTCTATCCTGCATGTTACACAGCAAAAACTGCAGTGATAAATTTACACCATTGGTATCTATATAGGACCATCTGGTGTTAAACTTTACTGGTGTTGTCCTATATGGATACCGAATGATGTTAAATTTACACTACAGTTTTTGCAGTGTATATACCTGTCAAGTTGTCGACCTCCTCTATCCCTCTGGGTTTTTTTCTCCGATAGCAATAACTTGTAATTATTCACCACACATATACTAAGTAATGTTAATCCTCATAATAAAATATTCATGATCCACTTTTCTCTTTCAAGCAAAAAGATGTTGACGTCATACGTAATATATACGTGTCTGCACATGACCCAGCACTGTACGGAAACATCTAATTTTCCTATTCACATCGAACATTACGTACTCTTTACACTAAGCAGCGGCGGCGGAACGGTTTTCAAACTGGGGGGGGGGGGTCACTAAAAAGGGGCACTTGCACATCCGTGCTGAAATGTCGACACGTTTTGTTTTTTCACCGGACACTTGGCCTCCGTAAAATCAAATAGTGTACGTGTGTGTGTGTGGGGGTGTTGAAAAGTGGAGGTGGGGGCTGGTACCATCTTCCAAAATAGGGGCGCTCTTCAAGACCGGCCATTATCCAAACTACGCATTATGTTAGGGTTTGGGGGCTTTGTTTTTATATTCCTCGTTCATATCAGAACTCTCTATACCATTTGGGGCAATGGTTATATTCAAAACATATTATCCGTAATTTTAGTGCCCCCCCCCCCTGCCTCCCCCCGGTTCCGCCGCCCCTGACACTAAGTAATACATTCTTTTACATAAAATGATCATAATTATCATAACTTCTAACCAGTAACTATAGGTAGGCCTGTACTGGGGTCCGGGTTAATACCGAGCGTGGGCATTTAGCGATAGCAAATGACTATATACTTGACAGAATCAAGACGCGCATGCGTATGCGTTTTGTTAGTTCTGTCAATCTTGTTTATTGAACAAGATTTGCAGAACTACAGCCATTGACAAAAATGGGGAACCGTCGATATGATGGCTGGATAGCTCAGTTGGTAGAGCACCAGAGCAGCAATCCGGAGGTCCAAGGCCCAAACCCCGCTCCAGTCAAATTCTTTATTCAACTTTCTTATAAATCGTGTGCATCGCAAGCGTGAAGCTAGTGCTGTACGGGCGAAAACTGTCGATGTTTGCGCAAAACACGAGGATGAACTACTCTACAAAATGACTCATATTTATTTTAGGCCTACTTCATGCATGACAATATATTGTATGCAGTATTACCACTATTACACAGCCTATCACAAGGGCACTCATTATGCATTGCATACCGTTTACATTTACAAGAAACAAAGTTCATCTTTTTTTCGTCCTGATATTTAGATTACAAGTTTATATCTTCACTTATTTTCAGGGCGGAATGAAAATGTCCAATTTTAACATAACGCATCAAGAATGTTTAGCCAGGAAACTTCTTTTATCTGGTATGTGTAAGGTTGTATTGACTTTTTTCTCTCCTTAATTCCTTGCTCCGAAGGATTTTTTTTTTTTAAAGGGAAGTAAAATTTTGCGAAGGCATTCCAGCCAGATATGTGTGTGTGTGTTTTCTTAGAAACGCTGTGATTATTCCCACTAAATGCATGCACGAGGCGCGATTGGCTGAAATCTGGTCCACTGACAATTATGGTCCTCAAAAAAATCGCCTACTCGATCCTGTATTCCCCCCCCCCGATAATAACTCGCACTTAATATTGTTTATTCAACAAGATTGGCAGAACTGCTAACATTGACAAAAATGGGGGACAACCAACATGGCTGGATAGCTCAGTTGGTAGAGCCCCGGAACGGCAATCCGGAGGTCGAAGGCCCAAACCCCGCTCCAGTCAATTTCTTTGTTCAACCTTTCAAACTAACTTGTTTATTGTAAACGTGCAGCTAGTGTCCTACACGCGCAAACAATTATGATGTCGATATTTGCTCAAACTGATACGAGGATGAACTACTCTAAAAAAACAAACAATAACCAATATTTATTTTAGGCCTACTTCATGCGTAACGGTATGCAATACTACCACTAATACACAGGCTACAAGAAGAACACTGTTTTTGCATTAGATACGTTTAATATTTACACGAAAAAATTTCCTTTTTTGTGAGTAAGCTCATCTTTTTTTCGTCACAGTATCTCGATTACAAGTTTATGCCACCATTTATTTTCAGTGCGGACTGAAAATGTCCAAATGTAATATAATGCATCAAGTAGGTTCAGCTAGGAAACTTTTTTTATTATGTGTAAATTGTTCAATCAGCGATGAAGAATTAGACTCGTTTTGCCACATTTAGACTGTATGTATTTAATTTTATAATTAACAGAATAGGTCTACATCTTTTTGCCTGTAAATTAACTCAAAAACAGCGACATTAAAACCTCGTCAATTTTACGAAAATGTGGCTTATTGCAACTAAACTTACTAAATATCAGCCTCAAATAAATTGGTCTGATTTACATTGTCATGTTTGAACCAAAATCGTCGTTACGTTCATCAATTGCACTTTTACAATACTTTATAGTGCACATAAACTAATAGGGGCCTATCATCTTTCATGACTGCTTATACTCTAAATTTAGATTTGATTGATTTAGAACCTGAAGTTCTCATCATTGTTTTCCCTTGGTTTATCTGTGGCATTAATCCTTTATTGGGTTTTTGAGACAGTAGGCCTATTAGTAAAGACGCAGCTTCATTTCAGACTTGACTATTACATGCCCTGCCCATCCGGTCCATTTCAAACCCCCATCGTGATATTTCCCATTCAGGCTGTACGAAATATCATCACTACACGCTCCGAACCACCATCCCCCTCCCTGTCGATCTGCACAGTTATCCTGCTCCTCATCATCCTGGTCCTTGTCGTACGTTGAGAATTTATATTGATTGAAGTGAGGGAAATCAGAATCCGGTGAATCTACGCAAGAGCAAACAAATATTAAAATGATATGAGTTTTACGACACCACTTTGGGAGTGGACGATGAAAAACACAAATATTAAATTGAGACCAGGAATAGATGTATTGTTTTACAAGCACATTTACGCTGTGTGTGCTTTTGAGTAGACCTGTAGTGTATTCATTATTTTAATCCTTAATTAAATACCAAAAACCTTAAAGATAAACGCTGTTGGCAAAGACAAGAAATAGGTCCAATTGTATATCAATGGTTTAAGTTATGGCTTAAGAACGAGCGTCGAATGTTGTACGCATTTTGGTGTACAATTCATCATTTATATGTTTATGTTAGGACAGGATTCTCCTATGGTTAGATGCTGTTCTGTAGGAAAACAGCATAGGCTCCACATTCTCTTGGTGCCTGCCTGCCTGCCTGACTGACTGACTGTCACTTGTGAATTAGACTTGCTTAAGTCTCACATTTGCCAATAATAGGATTACCTCGTAACGGCAGTGAGTGGACTAAATCCGATCCATTGTGAAGACCAGATACAGGAAAATACTTCCATTGAATAGCCATTCGGAATCATTGGAAGGCATTTTGTGCGCTCTGGGACCAGCTTTGTCTTGTTTTGTTTTATTATTGCTGTCATATTAAACCTACTTTGTGGTTTATTAACATACCTCCTTCCAAAGTGAAATCATTGCCTTTGACGCTGAATTCATTGACTCTGATTTGTTTCTTCCTTCCTTGATCGTCCACCAGATCTACCCTTAGTTTCCATCTATAGGTAGAAGTGAGTACACGGAGTTTCTCGTTCCCGAGCCAGAACTCTCCCGAGAAATCGCCAAATCCGTCTCGGTACTCGGTCCAGTTGCGAGTGAAATTCACCGAACCATCAAACCGCTTCTGAAACACCTGATACACAAAGCAATGTTATAAACCAAAACGCGATAATTATTTTTTGAGAATTCATAATGCAAGAGATATGATCACTTAACCGCTCTGGTGTATTACCCAAATAGAGGGCGGCATTTGGCTTTTGTGGACAAGGCTGATAAAGAGGGACATTTATGAAATCCTCAGAGCTACAAGCCTCACAACCATTATGGTATCGAATGAAAGGGGACAACAATGCCTTTTATTTGAGTGGTGTGCAAATGAGATAGAATGTGGTGAAATGCATTTTTGTCAAAGAAATGTTTATAGGCTAAAATGTAGGTTTTAGATCATTTCGGCATCTTGTTTTCACATGCAAAATGCAATTGCTATTCTGAGTTTTTGTTTTTGAGGCAGAGAGAAAGGCTCATTTTTTTACAAAAAAATATCACACAGAACTTAGAATAGCATGATTCAGTATGTTTTTATCACGTGTTTGAAATTTATTTCAAACAAGTAACGTCCGTAACGTTATAATTTAACGTCCGTAACAACAAAAGTATGATGTTTCCATAACGTCATACATGTAGTTCACTTTTGTAAAATGCTATTGGTGTTTTTAAAGAGTGAACCTATATCTACCGAAAGTCCGCAACATAGTGAGTTCATTAAATTCTTGCAAGAAACCTCACAGACTTTTATCAATGCGTAACATAATTTACATTAATGCCTAAGCTAAATTTGTACCAAATATATTAAAACAAATATTTCACTGCAAGTTTTTACTTTGTTGTTTCAAATTGGTTTTAAGGCTCAAACGATGAGCTTTTTCCCCCTATATATTTCACTTTCAGATCATTTAGGCCAAAAAAGTCTCCGGTTTCTGGTATGGAGCTTGCTCAAAAAGTGGTGCGGCGACACGGTTTTTCCCTCTACGTATACAGAAAAAACACAATGGAATTAAATGCAGTTTCTCTGAACTGTGTATTGACATAGCCCAAAAGTTACACTCGAAATCACACCAAGGTCATTTTGATGATTAAATGCTACTTTAAAAAGGGGCAATTTGAGCAAATACAAATCAAACTTACAATCCACTTTTTGTATTTTTTATCCATATCGCAGTAAACCTTCATTCTTCTCGTGTCGTTCAACGGATATATGGTGTAGATGCCGCTGCCCTTGACACCAATATCATACAAGCCTTGACAATCTGAAAAGAAAGGTGGAAATAGTTCCTGGTAAAAAAAAAAAAAATTCTTAATGAAGCGACCAAGACTTCCTCAAAACAGCCTTCGGCACATATTTCTCTTCTAGCTGAAAGTGAACTTGGCTTCGAGGTCCCAGTGGATGGGTAGGGCTAATTCTCCAAGTATAGAGCCTGAAAGCAAAAGGTCACGAGGCGAGCTTCCGGAACCCTCACGCCGCCCGCCTATATGGGCATTTTATATAGGTTGCCCTTTTTCTTGCTATAATTTTTGAACAGAATGATTACTAACCGTATAATCACCCCAAGAAACATTCATGTTGGAATTTTATCTTGGTATTTCTCACGAAACAAATAAGAAGAAGAAATCACTGGGATAAAACGAATTTTACTTTTACGACCTTACACATCCGGCATTATCGTTCCCAGGTCACCTCGTTCGTTCACGTTTGTTTTCACATCTCGTACTTGCGTGACGACGAAAATGTATAATGACGCGAAGATTTACCGACCTACAAGCGATGGGTTCTAGATTTAGTCGGGCTGGTTTGAATGCAGTCCTTATCAGCGGTCATTTAAGATTTTTGTTGTAAATGCTAATGAGTCCTCTCCGTTGATTTTAATGTATATCCTAAAAGACATTTTAGTCTCCTATTTAACTTTCAGTTTTTACCCATATGACTGCCGAAAATTATTCATAAATTTGCACGAGTCCCCCGAGTTCCACTAGTCCACATGTATTTTAGATTTTCAAAAGTGAGAGGTCACTTTTTGGCACAATAGTAACTGTTTTATACAAAGGTCTTCTTCGACTGCGGTATTCGTAAGAAATCAATGTACCAAAAAATTGCAAATTTTAGAATTTTGCGCGTTAATTTTGTTATTCAAGGATTCCAGAGGCGCGCCACCAGGTGAGAACTTTCACGCTCTATTGAACGAACATCTTCAAATAATTTTATTTTTAGAAAAAAGTGCCCGATTCTATAGGTGCCTTATATTTGTTTCAATCGTGTTTATTAAAAAAAAATGAAGATTCAAAATTTAAGCAAACATGTTTTGTCTCATCATAACAAACCTGAAGATATTTTTAGGCCCCTTCCATTTCTCATTTTTATGTAATGTGCTTTGAAATTCATACTTAATTGTCAAGGCTCAAATCCCGAAGTTTTATCATTTTGTTTGTTTTTTTGTGTGCGAAAATCAAGTGCAATAATCTCCATGAAATGTTGTTACTGTGAATTACCACGTGGAGTGAAACGGCGTAGCTTCATTTGACTGCTCCGTACTACTGTGACGTTCCCTGTAATATTCCATTTCATACCGGGGTATTCCAGATCTGCATTGTCTGGGTGATCCAGAAGGGAATATTCTCCATTAAAATTGCCCCAAGAATCCTGCGGAGATTCACACTGGCCAAACCACCATCCTCCTCCCACGACCTCAGCACAGTTGATTCCGGCGGAATCGTCGTTGTCTCTATCATACGTCGAAAACGCGTGCGGGGTCTCGATGGAAAGGAAAGGCAAACCATCTATAACAAATCAAAAAAGCAAAATACTTTATTACATTAATGCAAGTATGTCTGGAAAACAGGGGAATGCTTCCTTCTTCTATCGTAATACTCCTTAGACAGTCAATTCAATCTCAAAATGAACGTGCAATGAATCGGGAATTCGAAAGCAACTGGTTTGAGTGGACCAAGAATAGATCTTTTAGGTAAAACACCACGATTATATAGGATTTGTTTTGTTGTTTTGGGTACTCTAGTGTAATGTAGAATTGTTGGTATGAAAGGATATGAGGCCATCAAACATAATGGGTTCCAATTTGCAGGGGACCTCATTTTCTGGGGGGGGGGCACTCAGTGCGTTGTTGCCTTCCTCAAATTCTGTGTAGAGGGGTAGGGGGTGGTGGGGGCGGTCACAGGTCTCGGGGGAGGGGCGGTCACAGGTCTCGGGGGAGGGGCGTGGGGGGGTGGCAGGTGACCCCAAGCCCGCTCTTAGCTACCCAACTGCATGGTTTTGGTCGAATGCTAAAAAAAAGTCACATTTTGTTCCGTTTTCATGTTGTTATTCGGAAGTTGAATGAGTATGTTTCTGGATAAGAAAAATGGATCTTACCAGTGAATCCTTCAACCACCAATTTATAGCTGTCGCCCTCTACGCGGAATGGCAAACGCGTCATGTACTTATTTGATTTGGATGTATCATCATACACCGCCTCGATCTCAAGTACCCATTGACCTTTCGAAGTGAGTTGACTGAGTTTCTCGTTTCCAAGCCAGAACTCTCCCGAGAGTTCGCCAAATCCGTCCTGGTACTCGGTCCAGTTGCGAGTGAAGTTCACCGACCCATTAAACCGCTTCTGAAACACCTGTAAAGAGTGTATGGAAAGTAGCGAATTGTGTAATGAGATAATTATGCTATAAAGTTACTCAGACACCAATACTCAGTTGGCACGGGGTTTCTGTTTAAACTGATAAAAAAAATGCATCTGTTCAGTTCGCGTTGTCATGGTATTTGTAATTCATCAATACCCGAAACAGTTTACCCATTCCTATTGGTCAACAACCAGTCACGTGGGTGCTTTTAAACTGCCGGATAAAACACTAGTCTGTTTCCCATACCAAAAGATTATTACTATTCCTGATGAATCTTAGGTCCGGTAGCCTCCGGTAATACATTGTAATGTCACGTGACTAAAACGGGAGAAATTCCTCCTTTTTCCGAAAATTTCCGAAAGTTTGCCGGATTCGTTTCGTCGACAATCGGATAGCGCCCGAGTATTTCCGAATATAATATAGGTTTAATTAACTGCTAATTGCTTTTTTTTTTTTTAAATGAGTTGATAATTAATATTTATTGCTATCATTTAGAAAACTTGAAATTCAACAACGATTTTGTGCATCAAATATACTCTAATCGTATGGGCGAACTTTTTGCTGCGTCATTTTGAATTTGACGACCGTTACTTAGATTTTCCAAAACTCGGTCTTCATTCGGCTCCGCCTGCTAACAGTGCTATTTGGGTGCCTAATTTTGAAGATTCCAGATCAACATTAGTCAATGTTATCTTACAGGAACATCAAACTGTATTATCATAACTGTATGATATCACGAAGCAAGTGATTTACTTAAAAATTTGATCAGAACTCGGAAACGAAGCCGAGCTTTGAAGAAGGGCCATCGATGTCGTCATGTTTATTTTTAGCCACGGAGGCTGCCTGACCTAAGATTCGTCAGGAATAGTCAGAATCTTGTGGTCTGGGAACCAGACTAGATAAAACACCGGCTGGTTTTAAACACAACTCCTGTGTTCTGCGCCACATCGCGCAGTACGCGCAATGCTACTTAAGGCCAAAAAAGTCCGGTTTCTGGTATGGAGCCGCCCAAAAAGTGGTGCGGCGACGCGGCCTTTTTTTTTTTTACTTGATTTTTTAGCTTCAAATGTCGGCTGAAGACTGCAAATGGTGCCCGACTAAACTTAGTGCAAATATATGGGAGTCCAGAGAGTCACCATCTAAAAACACGTTAAAATTGTGCAGCAGCAGGATTCCAGTCAAACCAGTGAGTTTGGCGGTTTAAAGCTATAGTCCATCATTTGTAATTTGTGCATTTTGTTCGTTTGAAGCAACAAAAGAATTCAAAATCTAATAAAGGATACTAAGCAACTAACCTGATGAAGTTTCAGCTAAGCTTCAGCTGTACATTCCGAGAAAAACAGCATTCTAAGATCTCAATTTCAAATCAAAAGTTACTGAATCATGTTTTGAATTGCAGCTATACGCGACGTCGCCCACTGATCCGACGAATTATAACAACCGCGCGCGCGTGTGCGTCGTTCCAATACTTGCGCGCGCTGCGCTGAATAACAAAACGAACTACTAATTTAAATTTTCCTACGGTGCTTCTTAAGAATCACCGTTGGAAATGCCTTCTTTCGTTGATTACTTCAAAATGACAGCTTCCCAGAAAGAATAATTTCACAGGGAGTTTAGTTCCCTTACTATCTTTCAACTAAGTTTGTTTTCCAACAATAATTACGCCAGTTACTTTTTGGATGGCTGCAAATGATGGACTATAGCTTTAAGTGAGACATCATCTTTCATTTAGACTTGGCCAAGTCTGGGTTGCGCTCTATCTGTGCCTAAATCCACTCACAGCGCATATCGCATATACGTCCCATCCTTACAGTACATAACGCGCGCCCTCATGCGTCGAATCTGGACCATCATGTTAAAAACGTACATGTACATGTTATTTTCAAGTGATGCTAACTTTTGCACCACATGTATGCACATGCCCTGCAATACATGCACACACATGTACATGTACGTATAATACGCGTATTGTACAATGTACATACAGTGTGTGCGCATTGTTTTACGGCACTGAAGTGGAACGCACTCTGAAGCTGAAGTGTACCTTGTCACTGCTTGTCGGGCTTCTGGAAAGACGTAAACTTAGTGATTTTTGCTACTTTAAAAAAAAATTTAAGATACCGACTTAGAGCAATTCCGACTTGAGTCAAGTCTATCTTTCATTGGGAAAAAACTTTTTCATTTTGCCGACGCGCATGGCTACGGCGACGCGCGCGCATACCGGAAACCGGAGATTTTTTTTTGCCTAATGTGCAGTGGGCTTGGTTTTAACTGGAGCGACGTCACACTAACGAAACGGCACAGAGAGTAGCTTGAATTTTCCAGCTTTAGAATGCCACTAAAGTGGTCCATGCTTTCTCCTTCGGTATCTCACGGACCGCGCTCTTTGAACCTACAAAGGTGGACATTTCAAGTCAGAGGGGTGTTTTATTATTTAGTATTATTGTTGAACGAAATCGTTGAAAACTTGTGAATTTTTGACTTGTTTTGACTTTTTGACCGAAAGGTATTTATGAATGGGAATAAATATGTGCTTGGCCGGTATTTAACACCAGCGACCAGCCTGGACTCTATAGCCGGTTTTAAACGCACATTGTGGTTGTTAAAAAAGCTGCCAAGCATATATTTATTCCCTTAATATAATATAATATGTGATTATACGGGAGAAATTCCTCCTTTTTCCGAAAATTTCCGAAAGTTTGCCGGATTCGTTTCGTCGACAATCGGATAGCGCCCGAGTATTTCCGAATATAATATAGGTTTAATTAACTGCTAATTGCTTTTTTTTTTTTAAATGAGTTGATAATTAATATTTATTGCTATCATTTAGAAAACTTGAAATTCAACAACGATTTTGTGCATCAAATATACTCTAATCGTATGGGCGAACTTTTTGCTGCGTCATTTTGAATTTGACGACCGTTACTTAGATTTTCCAAAACTCGGTCTTCATTCGGCTCCGCCTGCTAACAGTGCTATTTGGGTGCCTAATTTTGAAGATTCCAGATCAACATTAGTCAATGTTATCTTACAGGAACATCAAACTGTATTATCATAACTGTATGATATCACGAAGCAAGTGATTTACTTAAAAATTTGATCAGAACTCGGAAACGAAGCCGAGCTTTGAAGAAGGGCCATCGATGTCGTCATGTTTATTTTTAGCCACGGAGGCTGCCTGACCTAAGATTCGTCAGGAATAGTCAGAATCTTGTGGTCTGGGAACCAGACTAGATAAAACACCGGCTGGTTTTAAACACAACTCCTGTGTTCTGCGCCACATCGCGCAGTACGCGCAATGCTACTTAAGGCCAAAAGTCCGGTTTCTGGTATGGAGCCGCCCAAAAAGTGGTGCGGCGACGCGGTCTTTTTTACTTGATTTTTTAGCTTCAAATGTCGGCTGAAGACTGCAAATGGTGCCCGACTAAACTTAGTGCAAATATATGGGAGTCCAGAGAGTCACCATCTAAAAACACGTTAAAATTGTGCAGCAGCAGGATTCCAGTCAAACCAGTGAGTTTGGCGGTTTAAAGCTATAGTCCATCATTTGTAATTTGTGCATTTTGTTCGTTTGAAGCAACAAAAGAATTCAAAATCTAATAAAGGATACTAAGCAACTAACCTGATGAAGTTTCAGCTAAGCTTCAGCTGTACATTCCGAGAAAAACAGCATTCTAAGATCTCAATTTCAAATCAAAAGTTACTGAATCATGTTTTGAATTGCAGCTATACGCGACGTCGCCCACTGATCCGACGAATTATAACAACCGCGCGCGCGTGTGCGTCGTTCCAATACTTGCGCGCGCTGCGCTGAATAACAAAACGAACTACTAATTTAAATTTTCCTACGGTGCTTCTTAAGAATCACCGTTGGAAATGCCTTCTTTCGTTGATTACTTCAAAATGACAGCTTCCCAGAAAGAATAATTTCACAGGGAGTTTAGTTCCCTTACTATCTTTCAACTAAGTTTGTTTTCCAACAATAATTACGCCAGTTACTTTTTGGATGGCTGCAAATGATGGACTATAGCTTTAAGTGAGACATCATCTTTCATTTAGACTTGGCCAAGTCTGGGTTGCGCTCTATCTGTGCCTAAATCCACTCACAGCGCATATCGCATATACGTCCCATCCTTACAGTACATAACGCGCGCCCTCATGCGTCGAATCTGGACCATCATGTTAAAAACGTACATGTACATGTTATTTTCAAGTGATGCTAACTTTTGCACCACATGCATGCACATGCTCTGCAATACATGCACACACATGTACATGTACGTATAATACGCGTATTGTACAATGTACATACAGTGTGTGCGCATTGTTTTACGGCACTGAAGTGGAACGCACTCTGAAGCTGAAGTGTACCTTGTCACTGCTTGTCGGGCTTCTGGAAAGACGTAAACTTAGTGATTTTTGCTACTTTAAAAAAAAATTTAAGATACCGACTTAGAGCAATTCCGACTTGAGTCAAGTCTATCTTTCATTGGGAAAAAACTTTTTCATTTTGCCGACGCGCATGGCTACGGCGACGCGCGCGCATACCGGAAACCGGAGATTTTTTTTTGCCTAATGTGCAGTGGGCTTGGTTTTAACTGGAGCGACGTCACACTAACGAAACGGCACAGAGAGTAGCTTGAATTTTCCAGCTTTAGAATGCCAC
This sequence comes from Patiria pectinifera, assembly GCA_029964075.1. Lineage (NCBI taxonomy): Eukaryota > Metazoa > Echinodermata > Asteroidea > Valvatida > Asterinidae > Patiria > Patiria pectinifera. Next base: position 10,369,513 of record CM057149.1, on the reverse strand, counting down.
TAAAGTGGTCCATGCTTTCTCCTTCGGTATCTCACGGACCGCGCTCTTTGAACCTACAAAGGTGGACATTTCAAGTCAGAGGGGTGTTTTATTATTTAGTATTATTGTTGAACGAAATCGTTGAAAACTTGTGAATTTTTGACTTGTTTTGACTTTTTGACCGAAAGGTATTTATGAATGGGAATAAATATGTGCTTGGCCGGTATTTAACACCAGCGACCAGCCTGGACTCTATAGCCGGTTTTAAACGCACATTGTGGTTGTTAAAAAAGCTGCCAAGCATATATTTATTCCCTTAATATAATATAATATGTGATTATATGTATTGAATTTACTAAAGGTGTAATGTCCGTGCTGTTGTGAAGTTCCATCGTGCGTGACATATAGATATTGTTTTTAAACTGTTATTGATGTAATGCAAAACCTATTCCCTTTTGAGTGACATGCATGAATGAATAAAATCAGCCGACGTTAAGTTATTCAATGATCAAGTTCCTTTCTGATTTGGATTGAGAAATGCCATCACGAATAGTTTGATACTTACGATCCATCCATTGCCATCACAGTTCACCCGTAAGCCTTGCGGATACTGCGATGGGTAAATGGTATACACACCGCTCTCGCGGATACGTGCACGGGACAGGGCATGGCAATCTATAAGGAAATAAAGTGGTTTTCAAGTGAAATATCTCATAAAAAAGCTTGAAGTTGCGTTCCCCTTGCTCTTCAACAAATTGTTTGTTTGTCTATTCATAAATTTTGAACTTGTATGTAGCCTATTATTTCAACAATTTTTTTGTGGACGTCTGCAACCCTCTGAACCCCCCCCCCCGATTTTGTTTTGGGCACAAACAGATCCGCATTGGGAGCAGACTGGCCCTCGGTCCCTACAATATCGATACTGATTGCGGGGCGGGAACCAGCCTACACGGTGCATGAGAATATAATTATACCTCATTTCCATGGGTACGATCTTGGTGCGCCATTTTGTTCCCATCATGCCTTGCGCGATCTTAACCCCCGGAATTGTGTAATTTGAAGGTAGCGTCCCGTCATTCGTAATTATTTTGTGCATTATGCTCGTTTGAAGCAACAAAAGTACTCAAAATCTAAAGAAGGGTGCTGACGACTTACAGTTACCTGATGAAGTTTCAGCTCAGTGAATGCTGTATATTCCGAGAAAACAATATTTTAGGATCTCGATTTCAAATCAAACGTTGCTGAGTCATGTTTTGAATTGGGCCTGAATTGCCCTATCGCGTTAGAATCGCGTCAACGCAGCTTGTGAAATATTGTCCAATTACATGATATATGGACGCGGGAAATGGGCGGCCAATAGGGCAAAACAGCTCCAACAAATATAAAACAACACCAGAAAATTAAACGAAAATACACAGAGATAAACGAACAACTCAGAAATAAACTCTTTCAATTTGCCGTGGTCCATTACATAGACTACCCATGTCTGGCAGCCAATAATTTGAAATTGTAATGTAATAATTCTAGTAAAAATGGGCCGATTTTTTTTTCGGTCGATGTCTCATTCAAAGGTGAATAACTTATGTATGGCTATAAAAAAATAGCACTTTAGAAAGGGAATCTATTTTTCGGGATGAAACTCGAACATAGCCTTTTAAATTACTTTGTTCTACCAGCCTCATAGTTTTAGGAGCACATCGTGTGCCACGGTAAGATTAAAATTGTGAAGATTTTGGTGACTTTGGTAACATCTGCTATTATACATTGGCATAAATAATTGTTGGGGACATTCTCCATTAGGTTCCCCGCCGTGTCCCTGTGTTTGCTGCACATGTCGATAACAATATTTCTCCGTCTGGGTACAAATGGAATGAAATGATTTGGCCTGATTCCCGACCCGTACAATAATTAGAGCAAGAATGTAAACAGTATACCCGAACTAAAAGTACTTTGCATGATGCACTTATTCTTACATGATGGAGGTTTACCACAACGTTTTCCCTTGAAACCACGTTCACAATCACACTTGAAAGAAACGCCATGTTTCTCGCATTTCCCATTGTATCGACAAGGGTTTGGCTGGCAGGGATCTTGACACAATAAAACGAAAAAGTAAACAATCGAATTGCGTCTGAGACCAGAGTATGTATTATATTATTATAGTTATCCCACGAGCGCGAGTGGAACACTACGGAGCTCGAGAGGTGCCATCCTAGATGTTGAGATCCTGGCGTAATGTATCACGGGGTGACAACATCTTACACGAAAAATGTCGACATCCTGAGATAATTTATCACAAGATGGCGATATGTTTTAAGAGGGATGCCAACATCCTCGGATAGATCTATCACGGGTAGCACAATGCTGAAAGTATAGGATGCCGACATCGTGAGACAATACGTCACGGGATGACGACATCCTGAAAGTAGAATGTCGACATCCCTAGATACCTTCGAATGCTGTTTAGTGGAGTTACGAGAAAGCACTCCTACTTTCAGGATGTCGTCATCCCGAGATGAATTTTCTCAGGTTGTCGACATCATACCCTTGGGATGTCATTATCCCTAGATACATTATCTGAAGACGTCGACATCCTATTTTTACGATGTCATCCTCCCGTGCAGGACGTTGACATCTTACGTGTAGGATGTCGTCATTCCGTGAAAAGTTATCTCAGCATCCCAACATATTGGATGGTACCTCCAGAGCTTCGTAGAACACGGATAAATAAAGTGGTCGTAGATAATGCCCAATGCCATATCTACTACCTCACAAAAATGAACACGGTTGTCAATTAATGTTGAATCCAGCCTGATACGTAGATGTGCATACAAGTGTGACGTCATGATGACGTCATTGTGTATCAAATTACAAGCGTTTTTAGTTCAAACAGTGACTGATTTGCTTCAATCAGGACTCATATACAATTATCATATTTACCCTTTCCGAACTGATAGACAGTGCCTTGATAATTATGATGAACAATTATTGTCGTGTACGTGAAGTCGCTTAACCTTTACTTCCGGGGGTATTGTATGGTCAAATTCGAAGCACCGAGACGAAGTCGAGGTCCATTAACATCGGCCACCCCCAAACCCGGTCATTATCACGCAGTGAAGACCGGATCCTCACACTGTTATTCCCATTAATAAATACCTTTTTTAACGAAATAAACAGTTAAAATGCTCCAATTTTTTGACTTTCTTTCGGCGATATTTCCAGACTTTTTTGTGTTCATGTTCATGGGCCATATTTTATTAAACTTATGCGTGGTACCCAGTTTCTTCGATAAGCGTTGTTATATAGATCGTATCGAATATGACGTCACTCATCACAGCAGTTCCCTGGAAACCGCGAGGGCGCCATTTTGTAGGACATGTCGATGGCACGTGACCGTATACCGTACGTATGCGATGTGAAAACAAACGTAAACTAACAAGGAGACCTAGGAACGAAAATGCCGGATGTGAAATGTCTTCAACTGATTATTTTACCACAAATTACAGCAAGAGAAGGTTCCGGAAGCTGAAGAGCGTGACATTTTACTTTCAGCCTCTATAAAGCGTCAGTGTTAAAACAGAAAGGAATTTCTTCATAACTTTTCAAGGAATCAACGTGAAACATTGTACAAACATATAAGTACCAAATGTACGTTTTGCACATTTTGCACATGTACGTTTGTGTATTTTGAGTTCTTTTCACTTTACATTGCACATCGATATCTTTCCCCATCTTAAATAAATCAACATGAATTTTGCACAGTTTAGCTCATGGCGTAATCGAACCAGTGCATGTAACGTGTAAAATAAAATTTATAATAAATTACATCTAACCAAAAATATCATTTTTAAATTCTAATGTTTTTAAAAGGCTGAGCTTCAATATTATTTTTTTCCTGTTTTTTTCCCATTAACATATGATTTGCAACTGAACTGGACAATGTTCAGTCGGAAATCACCTTACAATTATGGTGGTACTTTTTCCTTAAAAAGTTTGGTTTTTAAACCCATTATTTTTAAGAATAATCTTCATAAAATCCACGAGTTTTAATTAAAAAATCAGATATTGAAAACAAATGTTTGATTTAAATTCAGTAAAGGTCGACCAACCCTTCAGCCAGACCCCCTATCTTTTTTCCCCAGAGGGAAATTCATATTAAGACGAAAAAAGTAAGGAACAAAAAAAAAAAGAGAAAAAAACATTGTGCAAGCCACACCTTAACTCGTTTCGGTACACTTTTAAAGAGGTTGTGGAATGTTCGAAGACATTTCCGTCATTTTTTCGAGTATATGTATCCTAAGGTGTGATGAAATATCGTTTCTGTGATAGGCTTTGATGGAATTCAGCGTTTTCATGATGGGCTATATCTGCATTCCGAGTTGTAAAGATATTTTATGATGGAACTCTATGTTTCCAAGATATTTTATCTCAGTAACGCAGTAACTCGGATGGTCATATACGCTTCCGTACCTGGCTCATTCGATTGAGATTGAAATTGAAAGATCACGCGGGTCCGCTGACGTCGCGTTATAAATGCGCGTTATAAATATTATTATTATTATTGTTATTATTATTAAGGGAATAAATGTGTGTTTGGGAGGTATTATAACACTCTGTTTAAGACCGGTTTGAGTCTGGATGGGCGATAATTACCCTAGGCGAGAGGCTAGAGCTGCCAGCAAAAAACATAGCGTTCCGTATTCCTGCAGCAAAATTTCCGGAATTTTTTTTCCATTCCGTAAAATAAAGAGACCCTTAACATGAGTTTGGACATGTGTACACGGTTGTGGGTGAAATAACAATATGTACTTAGATGTACTTTATTATGTGTAGGTGTTTGGGCAAATGTGGTTGATTGTTATCACGCTAATTAGCATAATTAATATTTACATTTACGGAAAGTCAGTAAAATTACGGCGAAAATACGGAAACATTTCACTTTACGGAGTCCGTAAATTTACGGACATTTTTCACAGTGTGTTTTGTCTGATTAATATACCCGACGTCGATGTTCCAGGGATGAGTGTGGCTAATTTTCGAACCTTTGAACGAATATCGTCAAAAAAAAAAGTACTTTCCAAAACCACGTTCAATAATTGTTTTTTTTGGAAAGGTATACAATTTCTGCCAAAATATATTCACATGGTATTTAGTAAAGTTTCTGCACTGTCAGCAAGATTTATTTGATTAAATCGGTAGGATTGTTTCCTTGTATATACCATCGTTTCTAGGTGCCTCAGAGGTGATTCGAATTCCGTGCGTCGTCTCCTCCACTTTGCCCGTAGTGCAGTTGAACCAACGGCCGATGACCTCAGCAGTCACCTCCGGCAGCATGTCCATATACACCGGTGGATCCTGTCCCTGCATCTCAGGCGCGTAGCGGCGGTAATGACCGCCCAGTCTGACCCCTGTACAGGTGCAAGGATCCCCCGGTGGCAGGACATATCTCCCCATGCGCTGGCCGCAACCGCGTGAGTCTAGGTCAATCATCAGAGTACAGACTCGGGCCGAGACTGAACTGACCACTGCATTATTCAGTGAAACAAACAAACAAGCATGCAAGCGAGTTAAAACATATCGTGTGAAATCACGGGGCAGGAAGAGAGAAAAATGGAGCAAGGTGCACCTAAGCCTGATGCAAGGAATCTGTTGACCAAATTGCAACGAAATTGCAAGATGAAAAAAAAAAAATCTTTTCCAAAATGAAGGGATCTTTGAAACCTTTCAGACCTTAATAATGTCTGGATAGATTCAGTGGTAGACGTATTTTCAAACTTCAAACTTCACAACGTAAAGTGAAATAATATGTTGTTTTAGGGCAATCGGTACCAGATGGACTCTCAAAGCGCTTAACAAAATTATTACCCCTGCTCGTTGGGCTCATAAAACAACCGTCTCAGCTCCCTGGGGAGTATACAACACAACGCTTCCATTTAGGTGCAAAGCAGCCAAAAATTAACCACAAAAAAATGCTGCCCAGGATCACAGTTATACCCATTTACCCATGGAAAAACAAGAAGTGAGGACAAAATATCCTGCCCAAGGACACACGCACCGCAAGCCCAGGATGGACTCGAACCAACAATCTGATTGAACAATTAACCACAGATTTTGAGTTTGATGCTGCAGACCATGAGGCGACGCCACTCTACTTGTTAATTGAATACAAGAGAGCCATATAAATATAACGTTGCAACTGACCGAACTTGATAAATAGTAACGTACCTATAGCAATTAGTGTTGTCAGCAATGCATTTAAATTCCAGCCCGATGCCATGGCTTGATGGCCACTTCTCAAGTTAAACATCTGAAGAAAAGAAAAAGCAAGAGTCAAACATGACATAAAGTTGGAGGCAGCAAAGAATTTTAAAATAAACCACTGTCGGGTCTATGTCTGTTCAATGAACAGAACATCGGGCTTTTCAACATAACGATTATTTATAACTCTATGTCTGTGCAGTCAGTTTCATGTATGACCAAAGTTCCATGAAGTCTCGTAGTTTTTTATGGGAATTTAAGATGGCGTCACATGACCCATGGTAACGTCATAATGAAATCAACTCCATTTCTGCCAATAACTCGCCCTTATTTACTTTCATACCGAGTCACAACCCAGTAGGACTTGTAGTTCTCTAAATATAGGAATTTAAAATATACACCTTTAAGATGACGTCCCATGACCTATGGTGTCACTGTCACCATGACATAATGTTTCGCGGACCGTCTTAATAATAATAATACCGGAGTCTTATAGCACACGAATCTACCAACAATTAGGTACTTCATCCCGTACCTTTTCTTTGTCGTGCTTACACATCACTTTATGCTTTCTTCGATACTTTGAAAGCAACAATAATCTATTTGTTTGTCGGATTCCATTGCTTTATCTTTGCAGGCCTGGTTAATTGAAATTGAACAATTTCGTGTGCTAAGAGAAAAGACGTTAGCAGCCAAGGCACGCAAAAAAAAAAACACTTTTGGAGATAATCGAGTTTAAAAGCTTTTGTGCTCCCATGTCTAAATTAGAAATCGCATGAGGCTGACATTTATGACTTGTGACATTTGTTAATAATTCGAATAAAATTGTGCATATTTATTCCAAAATGCTACTGACCACTACAATCCATATCTGTGCACTATAACAAATCGTTGGATGAACAACCCTCCATGTCAGTTTGAAATCTTTGTTGTATCGCGCGCTTTGCAGGACCATGCTACAGTTTGCGACGGTTTGTAGAAGTAATACTATTGATCGATATTCACGGAACTGTTTGCTGTCTATCAAATTCGGGTTGTGAAGTGGTCGGACGACTGAAAACTCCCGTTTTTATTTGACAATCTCAACGAATATCTTACAAAGAACAAATTAACATTAAATTAAATTGAAAACAGACTAGAATCACAAAAATACAGAAATACAATGTGTATCCGAGGCATTGTCGAGGTATAACACACAAAAAGCTAAACGCAGCTTAGTTCCATTGTGGGCATCTACATTCAAAAAGTACAATGGTTTCAATACATGAAATTAAAACATAAATGAAATTAAAACATACTTCCACAGACAGACAGTACATGGTATATCCAAAACATTGGTGGGGATAACACAAAAAAGGTGGTTTGACATTCATAAAAAGACCGAGGTTCAGAATACTTTCATAAAATAAAATTACGAGAAGTCAAATTGGACATGAAATTTTTGGCAGATGAAATTGTAATAAAACACAAAATAAGTGCGGACACCAGTTGGAGAAAGTAAGGTGCCCAATAGAATCAGGACCATTGATCCTTTATGCCCTCCCCCACCCCACCACAAATGGGAGGCGTATCCAGAGGGGGAGGGAGCATCTTGCCCCACGGGGATTTTTTGGAAAGATATTTTTTAAGTAACTATTTTCATCAAAAGTGTCCGGAGAAAAAACATGTCTACATTTTCGGCGCGGATGTGCAAGTGCGGTTGCCCCCCCCCCCCCGACATCAAAAGCTGGATACTCCACACTGACCGCAATGGTATCGCATTTTCCGCAGTTGTCTCATTATGTATGACAGCTCGATCAATTTGGTGTTCACCATATTATCAGGCATAACGACTTATTCATAATTACAAACGTTAAAACTGAATTGGCAATTGCCAACAAATGGCATGACTTATTATTTATTTATTTAGCAGACGGTTTTCAATTTTAAGTCTGATTAAGTATTCTAGAGGCAGCCTCCCACATACATTTCAAGGGTATTTTTTTTTTCTGCCACGAGTCAAACACAATGAATTCATGCATCGGCCCGGGGGTGATTCCTTTGCAGTCATCAAACGTTTAGCAATCATAGCGAATACGACTGGGCAAGCTAGTAGTTATACTGCATTATATATGAAAGCAGTTTATGTGTTTTCCTTATCAAAAACCTCCGTCGATGTCAATTAATATTTGGAAGTACAAGTTAATGGTTTTGTCTCTTTGTGTCAATTCCCGTGCTTACTGCATAATGTATGACATGATTTATCTGCGTATCGCAGGCTGAGCAACAATGCTTCAATAGACAGGCTTTATCATCACGGGTTATATTTTAAAGATTATATCCATGTAATGCATTTTAACCCTCAGTGAATTTTTGGGTAACATATCACTCTTCTTAAAATAAGCAGATACACCTTATTTCAATTCAATTTGTTTTCAAAGTGTAATTTTCACCCTTTCTTTTCCATGTTAGTTTCTGAAAATTTAGGGTTCTGTTGTAATATGCTTCTCCAGCTTTAATTTCAAGAAACTATGTAGTATACTATAGTATTTCCACTTTTGATTTTAACACCAAGCTCAAATTGATCTAGATGTATTTCTCTCTCCATTACAAAATAAGATGGAATGATACCCTTAACCCCCTTTTTTTTAATGAAATGCTCCCGTCCTTCACAGTAAAATTTAACATGACGGCCCTTTTTCAAAACTTGGCTTCGTTTCCGGCAGGGTCCGACACAGACTGGTGCCTGGAGTGCTCTGAAACGTGCAAAACTAAATCAGGCCCACTATACTCAATCTTTAGCCAGCAAATTTCTCCAAAAATTCCACAGGGCAAAGAAAAAGTCCTCTGAATTTTACCAACCAAATTTGCAGAGTCAATTCAATGTTTAAAGGAGAAATTTCTTCAATATTTTGCACGCGAGAGGGAAGTCAAGTGATTTCAAAATGAGGCTAAAGACCAGTGTTGTAGGTCTCGAGACCGGTCTCGGTCTCGGTCTCGGTCTCGAGACCACTTTTTGCTGGTCTCGGTCTCGGGAGCTGTGGTCTCGGTCTTGGTCTCGGTCTCGGTCCCCTTTGGTCTCGATATTTTGGCTGGTCTCGAGTCGAGACCAGCCAAAAAGTGAGGGGGGCGGATTCTGCCCCGGCCCCAGTTTTGGATTAAGTAAAGAATCAGTTGAGGGCAAATGTGACTGCAGTGTGATGCTGATAGACATGTCTCTCTTCACTTTCTAGTGAGTGAGGCATAGTCCAACAACCATTGCTCCTTTTCTTATTTCTTGTTTTTATTGTGGGATGGTTTGTTGAAACAAGCACTTTATAGCCATCCCCAATGATTCCAAATACAACTGAGATTAAAATCTTATGAATCAAGATTAAAACATTATTTTTACCGTCAGATTTTTTTGTTTTGGATATGGGAAACAATTCAACTCTTTTTCCCCAGAAATGTTGGTGATTTTTTTTCTATTTTCCTTTTCAATTTTAACTTTATTCGTGGAGGCAGGAAAACGTATTAACGTAATATTTATTAATGGATATTCATCAATTCGTAGACCGTTAAATTGCTATTAGGCAAAAAAAAAAATAAGTCAGTCTCTGGTCAGCGCGCGCGTCGATTTTAATCATGCGCGTCGATCTTTTTTTTTTCCAAAATGTTCCGCGATAGCTCCAACAGCGCCCTCTATTTCTGCACCTCCTCATTTTTTTTTTACCAAAGAGCACCAAGGAATGGGAAATTGCACCAAGGCAAATGATCGAAAGCACCAAGGCAAATTATGGAGGACACCAATGTACATGAGGACACCAAAAAGCAAAATAGTACCCACCTTGTCTGTACAAACCAAGCTTGAAAAAAAAAAAATAAGCAAAAAAAGAGCCGCGTGGCCGCGTCAATTCCGGAACTTTGGTCTGACCAGAGACCGAATATTTTTGTTTTGGCCTTAGTGGTGGACAGCTGGATTTTGTGATCTCTTTATTAAAATAGGCACGACTTGGGAATAGAGAATGCAAATTACGTGAAATTTTCAGAGTTACTACTCAATAACATGTTCTTTATCCCAATTGTATTTTTTTTTACAAAATGGAGGGTGCCATTTCTTTTTCTTTATCATACTGTCACTTTATTTTTGACTTGCCATGTATTCATCTTTTCATCTGTGATAAACACAAATTGAGCTACTGCCATAGTCACACAAAAATAGAGTCTAATTGCCTGCCTTGTCTCCTTTCTAAATGTCAATTGCGTTTGCATGAGTCGAGAAGACTTTTGTTCCATTAATCGCTAAATGCTGTTTACGGCCATCACAATAAGCGATTGAAATATTGGCAATATGTTGTACTTGTAAATTACTAAAACACAAATAGGCGTGCGCACGCAGCCATGAATCCTAAAAGTACATCTCGCCCACCACAGTCAGTTTGTGACAGCGCCCTTCTATTGTGTCGGCCATATTCTCAAATAGGCTAATGGCGATGATGACGGCGGGCAGATTAACAGAAGATAGATCAGGCAAATATGGTTCATCGATCTTCTATAGTGTATGTAATGGTATTGACATTATACAAAAATAAAGTGGCATTACATTTCAGCTTAAGCCAGGCCTCTCTGGCGACCACCTCTCAATTTTTTGGTCTACATGTACAAGTCTATATTCCATGACTGAAATTTTAAAAAATAAATCAATATTTTCTTGCTCCAAATTGTTTTTGAATCAGGTTTACAAGGAGGTCCAATGTAAAAATTAAAGCTGCTTTTAAATATCCGTTAGTAGTCATTGCTGAAACCAAGGGGTGGCTGTGGAGTTTAGGGTCCTGTAACAGTTTAGTTTAGTTCCTATAACAGATGAAACATCCACCTTTAACTTTTTACTTTTGTCAAGTTTCAACATTGCAAAAAACTAGTACAAATTGCCGTACTCCTATAAAGTTAGAGTTTCTTCATCAGATTGACACTTTATAGTAGTTAAACAATATTATATTAAAAAAATGTGTTTTCAAAAAAGTGGCAACAATATATGGAGTTCATCACATAAGGTTTTCCCCTTCTTTAAATTAGGTTGTTTCCCTTTTTAAAAAAAAATTGATTGGACAATAACAAATTCTGTTGCCATGTTGTAATTGATGGTATGAAGCACACATGAAGAGCACTCGCATGACCCAATTAAGCAGGTACAGGTGATTCCTAGCTTTCAATCACTTCCTTCACATCCCCATCAACATCATCATCTCAAGGACAGACTGTTCAGCTGTAATTAGTGTCTTGTTTTTTTTATTTAGATTATTGTTATTTATTATCCGCGGTCTCGGTCTCGGTCTCGGTCTCGGTCTCGGTCTTGGACCATTTCGGTCTCGGTCTCGGTCCGCCTTGAAGGGGTTGGTCTCGGTCTCGGTCTCGGTCTCGGTCTCGGTCTCGCAACTTCAGGTCTCGGTCTTGGTCTCGGTCTCGTACTATCCGGTCTCGACTACAACACTGGTCTGTGTACAGGTACGTGCACACTAACGTTACATTCAACGAACAAAACGTATAACGTGAGACCTTACTTTTCTCATTGAAACGGTTTCCGACTTAAATGATATTTATACATCGCACTTTCCGTGGCATCCTTTACCATTTTTCAGTGAAGACAAGTTTACAATTACTCGGCAAAACTGAAAAATTATCCCCTAAACTGTCGCCTGTTTTGAATTTGTGACCCAATACTTTCGTACTACACGACACGGAAAAACAAAACAAATGCATCAAATACTCTCTGTTTTTTTGCGCTAAGGTTTGCAAAAGTGACTTTGATTGCCTAAAATTCCTGTCCACGTGGAAAGAAAAATTTATCAAAGTATTTCGAGCGTGATGTTGACCGATACTTCAGTGGGTCAAACTGCGACTGCAAACATCCATGTTTGCTGATTATCAGTATTTCATATTTTGAGTGCGCATGCGCGCAAACTAAATGAGCGGCTGAAACATACGTGACACGTACATGACGTACATGTACAGTACATACAGGGGAAAAAGTTGGAAAAGAAACACGCATCGCGATATCGGAACGCTTGCGCGTAGTTCAGGCAAGTCAAAAGATCTATCTTTCTTTGTTTTGTTTTTTTTCTTCTTTTTTTTCCATGGAAAGTGAATTTCAATTTTCAATTAGTTAGCTTGACCCTCCCACCCACAATTTGGAAAAAAGATCGAAATTTTAAAACATTGAAAATTCTGAATGGCCCCTTACTACACTATCAGTTGTAGCACGCCGCACACATACTGCGCCGTATAAGCACGGAGCTATGTACGTCCGGCCCGGACTGAATGTCGGTGGCGCCAGCGGCCGTGATGTATGTTAAGCATAGTGGAATCACCCTCCTCAACAATATTTTTAATTAGGTGAGGCAAGTTTTAATCACTTTTGATGGCCAGTCTTGATAATTTTCGTGGTGCAAATGAAAATAATCCAGACGCAAGATAAACATGATTCCTTGCTCTATACTAATATTATTATGATGCTCCATTAATCAGCACCCCAAAAAATTGGCGAAATATTTTTTCCGACCTATTGATGCTATTTTGAAAGGCATGTAATCGGAAGCAAATTAAGGATTTTTTTCTTCACCTTAATTTTTTAATTTGAAACATACTTGTAAATGTAAACCATACTTTTCTAATTCAGAAAGCTTTAACACAGGTTGTGACATGTTGATTTTTTTTTTAAGTTAACAATTTTGACTTTTTTCTTTAATTACAAAAATAGGGGCTAGTTACAAAATCTTCTCTCAAAAATGTTCGGGGCCCATAAACAGTGGGCCCCGAACCTCACGCCATGGCTTCAGGTTGTTGAATCACAGCAAAACTTCCCCCACAGGTTTGAAAATATCCCAGGGAGAACCATGGGACGGTACGAATTAATTTGCCGTTATTTTGCCAAAAAAATCCATCTGTGATCCATCCAAACCAATATATAAAGAAAGTAAGTGACTCTCCTTATTTTTGGCGGTGCTGCGTGGTTACACTATGGTTTGGATGGATTTTTCGTCCAAATAACGGAATGACGGGTATAAAATCAAGATAACACGTTGTTTGTGCATCCTAATACGGCTTCACATTGAACACAATCGGTATTTTTTTGTAAAAATATCGGCCCAAAATGACATGGTGAACCGTCATGTTGAATCGTGTGTATGCATTGATCATGTTGTATGAAACCAGCACGCGCGCGTGTGTTGTTATTTGAGCGCGTAATACGCGCAATGTCCAAATCCCAATATCAAGTACATTAATGTCTGAATTAATTTTCGTCATTGTTCCAAATGTGCACGATATGCCGTTTGGGGGGGGGGGGAAGCTATTTTCTTGAGTTTTGTTTCCAAAATGTGAAATGGCGGCCGAAGGTTGAATGAATGAACACACATTTAGGCAAGATAATAATTATAGTAAAATCGAAATAACAAATACATATAGGCCTATATTTGTCGTGCTTTCCCTAACACGTATGGGTGGTAAGCAGGGTATACTTTTTACTTCCCGAGTGCTGCAGGGAAATCCTTTAAAATCCCAACTTCATTGTGGCGTGCATCGTAACTGTTCACCATGACGGTTCACCATGCCATTTTTGGCCAATAACTGTACAAAATACAGTTTGTGTTTAGCTAAAAGACTCTTATACGAAAGGCAAACAAAATACAGTCTTTTTAATTTGTTTGTATTCACTAATTCCGTTATTTTGCCGACAAATCCATCGGTGATCCATCCCAACCAATATATAAAGAAAGTAAGTGACTCTCCTTATTTTTGGCGGTGCACCGTGGTTACACTATGGTTTGGATGAATTTTTCGTCCAAATAACGGATTGACGGGTATAAAAACAAATTGAAAAAGATAACACGTTGTTTGTGCATCCTAATACGGCTTCACTTTGAACACAATCTGTATTTTTTTTGTAAAAATATCGGCCAAAATGACATGGTGAACCGTCATGTTGAATCGTGTATATGCATTGACCACCCTGTATGAAACCAGCGCGCGCGCGTGTTGTTATTTGAGCGCGTAATACGCGCAATGTCCAAATCCCAATGTCAAGGCTATTTATTGTACATTCAGAAAATCCTGGCTAAAAATGGTTGGGACACTTCCTGAGCCTGCCACGTTCACCCACTCCCCGCTCCCCTCGCTCCCCCCGCCCCCCCCCCGCTTCCCCCGCTCCACCCGCTCCCCCTCCCTCCGCTCCCCTCCCCCGCTCCCCCGCTCCCCCGCCACCCCCCGCTCCCCCGCTCCCCCGCTCCCCGCTCCCCCACTCCCCCGGTCAATGTTGTTCTCTCCAGCTGATTGAGCACACACCGCGCAATGAGAGACAACATTGACCGGGGGCCGGGGGGTTGGGGCCCAGCGAGATTTTATGGCCAGGGCGCCGACGTATGAGCACTATTCTGCCGGCCGAGTATATCGTCAGAGTTTTCACGAAGAGACAATTTTGGCCACGGGGCGTTGAGACATAGTTTTGAGAAAATCGACTTTAAAGTTGAACCCTTTTTACACTGAAGATTTCGCCTACTTTTAGAGCACATTATTATTATTTTTTATACCGATAGTAAGCTGAAATCTTACACTTACACATTGTACCAATTGCGAGTCAATAGACCAATTAATTGCGGAGCAATTAACGTTCATAGTCAATTGTCTCTTCGTGAAAACTCAAAATTCCACAGGCGATTGGTTTGCCGGGAAAATTGGCAATGATCCAATTGTCTCTTCGTGAAAACTCAAACTCTCCGCTATCCAAACACGCACAAATTGTCTCTTCGTGATAACTCAAAATCCAACACGCGCTTCGTTTTGCCCGCACGCGTCGTTTTGCTTGCGCGCGCTAGAAAATTGGCTCTTCGTGAAAACTCAAAATCGCACACGCGCGTTATTTTGTCCCCATAGAACAACGTGCATTTTTGCTACAATTGTCTCTTCGTGAAAACTGAAAATAGGACTTGGGTGAAATTTTCCCCTTATTGATTCTCATGATCTCAATGATTTCATCTGATTTTGACAAAATAAATTCGCCAAGATGTCCAATGCAATACACTTAGCCTAATCGATTTCGGCCCAAAAAAGAATTTCGAAAATATATTGATTTTTGCCAAAATTGTCTCTTCGTGCAAACTGTAACGATATTTTGTATGTAAGTTATATAAGGTAATTTTAGTCTCTTTTTTTTTTAAACAATCATGTTTTCTGTCTTTATAAATCTGAACCTTTTTTGGCTGTCTTTCCTCCTTTATGGAGCAAAGCCTAAAACACAACTGTGTTGCTCGGTGTTTTACGCTCGTTTGGAAATGATTTAAGCCTATTTTTCTAGTGTGTATTTACGGAAGACGGATAGTGCCACTCAATGAGTGTGAATATATTTTTTTGGTGCGTGTGAAAATATTTTTTGTACAGCGGCCGCCACTTATTATGTGGCGGCCGCCAGATAATTATGCGATATAAGTCATAATTATGACTTATTTTTTGTTTTTAGTTTGTATTATGTCCCTTTAACGCTTCCGTGCAAAGTAACACATTTAAAGGGTAACAAATAGTTGTCTCAACAGTTTCAAAGGGTTGGATATCAACACATTCCCCACATGGGTAAAGGGGTAACTGAATAGTTGTTTTAACATTTTAAAAGGGTCAGATCCAACACTTTTCTACACTTTTGTAACATTTTCAAAATGCTGGATCCCAACACTTTTTTAACACTTGGAAAAGTGTTGCAAAAGGGTCGACACTTTTGTATCTTTCTAAACGTGTTGGAATTCGTAACACTTTGGAAAGTGTTGAATCAACTTTTAAAGTGTGATCACTGACCGCACACTTAGCAAGTGTTAAAGTTATCATTTATAAAGTTGAATTGAACACTTTAGTTTTTAGAGTGTATACGTGCTGTGTCAGGAGCAGCAAAAGTGTACTGAATTTCCTTTGTCTCGAGTTACAATTTGCCCTAGTAAAAAGCTATTGATGCACTTCTGTTCACACCCCCAAAAACTTTAAGCAGTAAAAAGGCAATTAAGGGAGAAATCGTTAATGGTCAACGACGTTCGCCTACCGGTCATTTAAAAAAACACAGCCAACCGCACTCACCTCGTATAGTGTTATTTTCCCGCCACTTCTGTCCCCGTCACTTGGGTAAATCTCTTAGCCTCGTAGTTGGTGGAGAGAAACAACAGTATACGGTTCCTTACCAGAAAGAATCGGCGACGAAATGTGATAACGTGGCATCAGCGTCCGTCCTCGATATCCGCCGCTCACTGCGGCAATGCGCTTCGTGAACTGAGCAAGAAAGGACTCATATGTTGGGTTTTCAATCGTTTCATTTGTTGTCCGTTACCATGGTGAAATGACGCAGATGACGAAGTAAAAATTGTACGTGCGGGCTTTCAAGGTGTGGCACCATGAAATATAAATTCGCGAATAAAATGACTGAAAATGTGTATATCAGATGGCTGATGAGATTTCCAATGAAATTGAAACTTGAAACAATGAAACTCGCACATCCGTGATCAAATGAAGACATTTTTGTTTTTCCTCCGGACACTTTGCCTCCGTAAAATCAAATCGTGGTGGTGGTGTGTGAGTTTGTTTCTGCATTCAATAGGGGACGTTGAACAATAGAGGACAATAGGGTCCCCACTTCCCGAAAGGTCCCCTATTTGTATTCGTGTACAAAACATATGGGAGGTCTTCCTAAAAGGTTGAGTACAAAAAAAGTGGGACAATAGGGGGTCCCCGATTGCAAGCAAATACACACTTGGTGGTGTGTGTGTTGGGAGGGGGGATAATTGCATCTCTTTCGATAAAGGTAGCGTATCTGTGACGTATTCAGGATTGGGCGGGGGGGGGGGGGGGGGGAGGGGCAACGGTCCAAAAATTGAATCCCGGTCATCAGTTTGTACCATACACGTATCACTAGTGTTTATTGTGCAACAGATATTGAATCGTTATGGGTCATTCTATCAATTAATTTGGGGTCCACTTTTTTCCTGTCCCTGTTACATCTGGGAGCTATATATGATTTTATAATTCTGATGCACTTCTTGATGTAGTTGTCATCCAAGAGCGATTATGAATAGCAAACCACCTACCCAACCCATAAAATATCGTTTGAAGTCATTCCTAATGATATTTCAATTGTGCATTACAAAGTAGGCCTACCAAGGTAACAGGGACAGGAAAAGTGTCACACTTTGGACCAGCCTGGGACCTTGAGTGCCGACAAACATGCAAAACAAAACAGGCCCACTTTACTCGCTCTTTAGCTGACAACATTCTCCAAAATGCTCATGAGGCAAAGACAAGGTCCTCAGTATTTCACCAGCCAAGTTTGAGGTCTCAATTCAAATTTTAAAGGAGAATTTTCTTCAACATTTTGCACTTGAGATTGAAGCCAATACTTTAATTTGAAGCCTATAACTAGACTGGCACATGTACAACTTTTTGAAAAGATTGACCCGTCAGTACGATGAAGAGATGCGTAGAAATAGCGGGCGCATCCATTATTTTTTTGTAAGGAGGGAGGGGGTGTTTCATCAGCAAATCTATGCTGAAATGTAGACATTTTTCTCCTCCGGAAACACTTGGCCTCCGTAAAATCAATACTTTGGGGGTGTCGAACCATACTTTCAATGGGGCCGCCTTTTCAAATCCGACGATCATTAATTGGTGTCAGAGCTAGTACCAAATGTTTCTTCTGATATCATTATTAGAGTTGATTGATACAGCACTAATCGGGTGCCGGACTGGTTGTTTCATGTGCCAGTCTATTTTCTCGTACTGCATGTTTTCACTATCTTAAGTTTTTGGACTCTCATACTATTGAGAGTCCCACATTTTCGGACTAACTTTGGACCCTAACTTTATAAAATGACTCATAGGATTAAATCTAAATTCTTTGCTTTACACGTACTTCAAAATAAGTTCATAAACATTTTTTAAAACACTTAGGAAAAATACCTAGGTATAACATGAAATTCAACTTCACACTTAGCACTACTACATGTATTTCACACATACAAAATATCTTAAACGCGCATTCTATCCTGCATGTTACACTGCAAAAACTGCAGTGTTAAATTTACACCATTGGTATCTATATAGGACCATCTGGTGTTAAATTTTACTGGTGTTGTCCTATATGGATACCGAACGGTGTTAAATGAACACTACAGTTTTCGCAGTGTATATACCCGTCAAGTTGTCGACCTCCTCTATCCCTCTGGGGTTTTTTCACCGATAGTAATAACTTGTAATTATTCACCACATATATACTAAGTAATGTTAATCCTCATAATAAAATATTCATGATCCACTTTTCTCTTTGGACCCTAACTTTATAGAATGACTCACAGGATTTAATCGAAAATGTATGCTCTAGGCGTACTTCAAAATAAGTTACTCGTACAATTTTTTTTTAAAACACTCAAGAAAATACTCAAGCATAACATGAATTCAACTCCACACTTAGCACTACTACATGTATTTCGTTGGATCTTGGACAAACACTTTTGTCCATATAAAAAGGTCTTTAGAACGCGCATTCTTTCCTGCTTGTTATATATACCTGTGAAGTTGTTGACGTTCTCATCGATTCCTGTATTTTTTTTCCGACATTAAAAACTTGTAATTATTCACCATCCAAACCAAGTAACGATAATCTCATAATGGAATATGTTTTCATTATTCATGACCCTTTCTCATTCCAAAAAAAGATGATGACGTCATACATAATATGCAAATAAGTGCCTGTACACGATCCAGCACAGTACGGACATTTCTAATTACGATTTTCTTATTCACATTGAACATTACGTATACATCTACATGCGTTGGCCATTTCACAACTAATAAATTCTGTATCATATACAATTATAAGTATTATAATTTCTACCAGTAGTCCTATACTTGGGTCCAGGTTCAACAGAGTACGGGCATGAAACGATCGCAATTGACTTTTACTTGCCATAATCAAGACGTGCATGTTTGGTTTTGTTTGATTTTCACGGACATAATTTGTGCTGGTCCCAGAGGGGCCGGCCTATAGTCCTCTTTGTACCTGACTCCCTAACCACTGCCTCCCCGACTCCCCGACTGACTGTCAGACCGACTGACTCCCCGACCGACTGATTGACTGACTCCCCGACTGACTGACTCCCCATTGTAGTCATTTTGTGAATTAGACTTGCTTAATTCTCACCCTGGCCCGATAGTTTGAAATAGGATTACTCCGTAACAAAACAGCGGGCTGAATCCGGCCCATTGTGTAGACCAGATGCATGAAAAGACTTGCAGTAAATAGCCATTCTGAATCGATTTATTGGAATTGAGTGCACTCTGGGACCA
Organism: Patiria pectinifera; assembly: GCA_029964075.1. NCBI lineage: Eukaryota > Metazoa > Echinodermata > Asteroidea > Valvatida > Asterinidae > Patiria > Patiria pectinifera. The sequence continues at coordinate 10,349,950 of CM057149.1, read as the reverse complement.
GCGGTTCTTGGATTGCCTTATCTTTTGATGTTATTTCTGTCAATCTTGTTCATTGAACAAGATTGGCAGAACTACAGACATAAACAAAAATGGAGAACCGCCGATATAATGGCTGGATAGCTCAGTTGGTATAGCAACAGTACGGTATTCCCGTGGTCGAAGGCCCAAACCCCGCTCATGTCAATTTCCTTGTTCAACTTTCTTATAAATCTTGTTCATTGCAAGCGTGAAGCTAGTGTTTTATAGTCGAAAACAATTATGATGTCGATTTTTGCACAAATACGAGGATAAACTGCTTTAAAAATGATAATATATTCATTTATGCCTACTTCATGCATAATCTCTATTCCACTCCTTATATAGTAGACATGTATGCAGTATCACCACTATTGCACAGGCTACAAGGACACTCATTTTGCATTACATACGGTTAATATTTACAAGAAAAAAGTCTTCTTTTTTTTAGTAATCTCATCTGTTCTTCTTCACAATACTAAGATTACAAGTTTATGCGGGATACGTATGCTGTGTTGTTAGTGTTTTGCGGTAGTCACAAAGAAAGGTCTGTATCCTTTGCATGCATGGCTGAATATCAGTGAAACTTGTACTAAATGTGGTCAATACTTAGTGTGAATGTTCACTGAAAAGAAAAACTTATAAACTTTTCCGTTTTTGTGGGGACAAGGATTTATCCAAAGGGACTTTTTTTTTACTCACTTTGTATTGAGCAAGATCGACCAAAAAAAAAAAATGGAAAAAAACCAACGTAGTGGCTGGATATCTCAATTGGTAGAGCACCGATATTTCGATGGTCGGAGGTTCAAATCCCGCCCCAGTCAATTTCTCTGCTCAACCTTCTTGTAAATCTTATTCATTGTCATTGCAAACGTGAAGCTATAGTTTCTAGGGGCGAAAACACTGATGTCGATGTTTGCGAGTATGAACTACTCTAATAATGACAAATATATTAATTTTAGGCCTACTTCACGCATAATTTCTATTCCAGTCCTTATATTATAATTATAATATGCAGTATCGGCTCTACTACAAAGGCACCTATTATGCATTACATACTGTTAATATTTACAAGAAACAACATCTACTTCTTTTCAGAAGCTCATCTTTTCTTCGTCACAATGATTTAACAGCACTGAATAATGGCGAAGAAAAGGGCAAAAGCTTAAAATGCTGCGTTTTGATGTAAGCGCGAGTATAAAGATGTACATCTTTATCATGAACAGCGCCCCCTTGTGTAATGTGGTTACCCCCGCTTTTCGAATTTTACGGCCGGGACATTTTTTGTATTTTGTTCATCCCCCATCCCCCCACTAACCGTCAAAGATTTACGCCACTGAACATAATGCATCAAGTATGTTCAGCCAGGAAACTTCTTTTATCAGCGAAATAGAATTAGACTCGTTTTGCCACACTCAAACTGTGTGTATTAAATTGTATAAGGAACAGAATAGGCCTACACCTTTTTGCCTGTAAATTAACTCAAAAACAGCGACATTTAAACCTCGTCAATTTTACGAAAATGTGGCTTATCGCAAGTAAATTGACAAAATATCAGCCCCTAATTTTTGTAATTCTCAATGTCATGTTTGAACCAAACCTTCATCACGTCCATCTATTGCACTTTTACAATGCTTAAAAAGGTCATCAACAAATGTTTTTTTTATCATAACTCTTATACTTTAAACTTGGGTTTGATTGATTCTGAATCTGTAAAGTTATCATTGTTTTAATTGGGTTTCTCTCTGAAATTAATACTTTTAAAGAAGGCCAGCCCCTTTTCCTTGGCCTTTTTCTGTTTAAGGTTCGTCTGCTGTAGTGGTATAACGACGGAGCTTCATTTCACACTTGACTATATTACGATTTGGCCATCCAGCCCATTGAAAACCACGAGAACCCTCTACGTGATATTGTCCATTAAGACTACGGTTAGGAGGACATTGTCCGAACCACCATCCCCCTTTCTGCTCAGCTGCACAATTAGAATTCTGCACATCATCGTTGTCCTTGTCATATGTTGAGAATTTCTGCTTATTGAATCGACGGAAGTCAGAAGCATGTGAAGCTACACAAGAGCAAACAAATATAAATATTAAGTTTTACGATGTTCTTTTAACCCCAAAATGTCGACCGATCCATCGTAAATTCAAATACTTGCAAGTCGGAACTTCTAATTCTAGATTCTATTGGTCACTTCCCACATCATGCATGAAGTCGACCCTGCGATCTCCAAACCAGCCTCGACGTGGACAAAAATGCCCGCGCGGCAGTGTTTTTTCTTTAATTCTTGTAAAACCGTGCTAGAAAACTATTAAAAACACTGTAAATATGTTTAAACATGTCTGTTTCATTTTTTGTATCTTTGAACAGTGTAACAGTGTAAAAACCAACGGTTGTCGGCTATCTACTTTTTTTTCAAATACCCAGACGCTAAACATGTTTTTTTGTTTACTTGGCCTTATTGAAATACTTAATTAAATAACAAAAACCTCAAAGATAAACGTTGATAGCAAAGACAACAAAAAGGTCCATTGTATATCAAAGGTTTGAGTTATGGCTTAATTAACTAGGGGGTATGCAAAGTCGTATTGAAATTTGAGGATTCATGACTGTTAGGGTTACGAACGAGCGTCAAATGTTATAGGCCTATGTATTTTGGTGTACAATCCAACATTTATATGTTTATGTTAGGACATGATTCTCCAATGTTATATGCCCCACGTTGGTGCCTGCCTGACTGACTGACTGTCACTTGTGAATTAGACTTGCTTAAGTCTCACATTTGCCAATAATAGGATTACCTCGTAACGGCAGCGAATAGACAAAATCCGATCCATTGTGAAGACCAGATACAGGAAAATAATTCCAGTGAATAGCCATTCGGAATCGCTCTGGGGCCAGCTTTGTCTTGTTTTGTTTTATTATTGCTGTCATATTAGACCTACATTTCGGTGTATTAACATACCTCGGTCCAAAGTGTAATCCTCTCCTTTGACACTGAATCTGTTGAAATTGATTTGTTTCTTCCATCCTTGATCGTCCTCCAGGTCTACCCTTAGTTTCCAATTATTGGTAGAAGTGAGTACACGGAGTTTCTCGTTCCCAAGCCAGAACTCTCCCGAGAGTTCGCCAAATCCGTCCCGGTACTCGGTCCAGTTGCGAGTGAAATTCACCGACCCATCAAACCGCTTCTGAAACACCTGATACACAAATCAATGTTATAAACCAAAACGCGATAATTATTTTTTGAGAATTCATAATGCAAGAGATATGATCACTTATCCGCTCTGGTGTATATACCCAAATAGAGGGCGGCATTTGGCTTTTGGGCAATTGCACCTGGAGTGGACAAGGCTGATAAAGAGGGAAATTTATGAAATCCTCAGAACTACAAGCCTCACAACCATTGTGGTATCGAATGAAATGGGACAACAATGCCTTTTATTTGAGTGATGTGCAAATGAGATAGAATGTGGTGAAATGCATTTTTGTCAAAGAAATGTTTATAGGCTAAAATATAGGTTTGAGGTCATTTCGGCATCTTGTTTTCTTATGCAAAATGCAATTGCTATTCTGAGTTTTTGTTTTTGAGGCAGAGAGAAAGGCTCATATTTTTACAAAAAAATATCACACAGAACTTAGAATAGCATGATTCAGTATGTTTTTATCACGTGTTTGAAATTTATTTAAGACAATTAACGTCCGTAACGTTATAATTTAACGTCCGTAACAACAAAAGTATGATGTTTCCATAACGTCATACATGTAGTTCCTTTTTGTAAAATGCGATTGGTGTTTTTAAAGAGTGAACCTATATCTACCGCAACATAGACAAGAAACCTCACAGACTTTTATCAATGCGTAACATAATGTACATTAAGGCCTAAGCTAGATTTGTACCAAATATATAAAAAAAATTATTTCACTGCAAGTTTTTACTTTGTTGTTTCAAAGTGGTTTTAAGGCTCAAACGATGACCTTCCCCCCCCCTAAATCAGCTGTCAGGACATATTTCTCTTTCAGATCATTTAGGCCAAAAAAGTCTCCGGTTTCTGGTATGGAGCTTGCTCAAAAAGTGCTGCGGCGACACGGTTTTTCCCTTTACGTATACAAAAAAAACACAATGGAATTAAATGCAGTTTCTTTGAACTGTGTATTGACATAGCCCAAAAGTTACACTCGAAATCACACCAAGGTCATTTTGTTGATTAAATGCTACTTTATTAAAAAGGGGCAATTTGAGCAAATACAAATCAAACTTACAATCCACTTATTGTTTTCTTTATCCATATCACAATAAACCTTCATTCGGTTCGTGTAATTCCACGCTGGATATATGGTGTAGATGCCGCTGCCCTTGACACCAACATTATACCAGCGTTGACAATCTGAAAAGAAAGGTGGAAATAGTTCCTGGTAAAAGAATATAATTCTTAATGAAGCGACCAAGACTTCCCCAAATCAGCCTTCGGCACATATTTCTCTTTCAGCTGAAAGTGAACTTGGCTTCGAGGTCCCAGTGGATGGGTAGGGCTTATTCTCCAAGTATAGAGCCTGAAAGCAAAAGGTCACGAGGCGAGCTTCCGGAACCCTCACGCCGCCCGCCTATATGGGGATTTTATATAGGTTGCCCTTTTTCTTGCTTTAATTTTTGAACAGAATGATTTCTAACCGCATAATCACCCCAAGAAACATTCATGTTGGAATTTTATTTTGGTATTTCTCACGAAAAAAATTAGAAGAAACCACTGGGATAAAACGAATTTTACTTTTACGACCTTACACATCCGGCATTATCGTTCCCAGGTCTCCTCGTTCGTTCACGTTTGTTTCCACATATCGTACTTGCGTGACGACGAAAATGTATAATGACGCGAAGATTTACCGACCTACAAGCGATGGGTTCTAGATTTAGTCGGGCTGGCTTGAATGCAGTCCTTATCAGCGGTCATTTAAGATTTTTGTTGTAAATGCTAATGAGTCTTCTCCGTTTATTTTAATGTATATCCTAAAAGACATTTTAGTCTTATATTTAACTTTCAGTTTTTACTCATATGACCGCCACAAATTATATATAAAGTTTCATCTTTGTACGAGTCCCCGAGTTCCACTAGTCCACATGTAGTTTAGATTTTTTAGAAGTGAGAGGTCACTTTTTGGCACGATAGTAACTATTTTACAAAGGTCTTCATCTGTGATTTTCTTAAGAAATCAATGTACCAAAATCATGCAAATTTTAGAATTTTGCGCGTTAATTTTGTTATTCAAGGATTCCGGAAGCGCGCCATCAGGTGAGAACTTTCACGCTCTATTGAACGAATATCTTCAAATATTTTTTTTTAAGAAAAAAGTGCCCGATTCTATAGGTGACTTATATTTGTTTTAATCGTGTTTATTAAAAGAAATGAAGATACAAAATTTTAGCAAACATGTTTTGTCTCATCATAACAAACCTGAAGATATTTTTAGGCCCCTTCCATTTCTCATTTTTATGTAATGTGCTTTGAAATTCATACTTAATTGTCCAAGCTTAAATCCCGAAGTTTTATCATTTTGTTTGTTTTTTGTGTGTGCGAAAATCAAGTGCAATAATCTCCATGAAATGCTGTTACTGTGCATTACCACGTGGAGTGACACGGCGTAGCTTCATTTGACTGCTCCGCACTACTGTTACGTCCCCTGTAACATTCCATTTCATACCGGGGTATTCCCGATCTGCATTGTCTGGGTGATCCAGAAGGGAATATTCTCCATTCAGATTGCCCCAAGAATCCTGCGGAGATCCACACTGGCCAAACCACCATCCTCCTCCCTCGACCTCAGCACAATTGGTTCCGTTCATATCGTCGTTGTCTCTATCATACGTCGAAAACGCGTGAGGGGTCTCGATGGAAAGGAAAGGCAAACCATCTATAACAAATCAAATAGAGGGAAATACTTTATTATATTAATGCAAGTGAGTCTGGAAATATGAAATATCGAAATCAGGGGAATGCTTCCTTCTTCTATTGTAATACTCCTTGGACAGTAAATGCAATTTCAAAATGAACGTGCAATGAATCGGGAATTCGAAAGCAACCGGTTTGAGTGGATCAAGAATATATCTTTTAGGTAAAACACCACGGTTTGATAGAATTTTTTGGGGGGTACTCTATTGTAATGTAGAATTGATGGTATGAACGGATATAAGGCCATCAAACATAATGGGTTCCAATTTGCAGGGACCTTATTTTCGGGGGGGGGGGGTTCACTAAGTGCGTTGTTGCCTTCCTCAAATTCTGTGTAGAGGGGAAGGGGGTGGTGGAGGCGGTCACAGGTCTCAGGGGAGGGGCGTAGGGAGGGGGTGGCATGTGACCCCAAGCCCGCTCTTAGCTACCCCACTAGTTTTGGTCAAATGCTAAAAAAAAATCATTTTGTTCCGTTTTTATGTTATTATTCGGAAGTTGAATGAGTATGTTTCTGGATAAGAAAAATGGATCTTACCAGTGAATCCTTCAATCACCAATTTATAGCTGTCGCCCTCTACGCGGAATGGCCACCGGTACGTCATATTCTTATTTGATTCGAATTGATCATCATACACCACCTCGATCTCAAGTACCCATTGACCTTGCGAAGTGAGTTGACGGAGATTCTCGTTCCCCAGCCAGAACTCTCCAGAGAGTTCGCCAAATCCGTCCTGGTACTCGGCCCAGTTGCGAGTGAAATTCAGCGACCCATCAAACCGCTTCTGAAACACCTGTAAAGAGTGTATGGAAAGTAGCGAATTGTGTAATGAGATAATTATGCTATAAAGTTACTCAGACACCAATTCCCAGTTGGCACGGAGTTTCTGTTTAAACTGATAAAAAAAAAATGCATCTGTTCAGTTCGCGTTGTCATGGTATTTGTAATTCATCAATACCCGAGACAGATTACCCATTTCTATTGGTCAAGAATCAGTCACTTGGGTGGTTTTAAACTGCCGGATAAAACACCGGCTGGTTTTAAACACAATTCTTGTAATAAACAAAAACCAATGGAATTAAATGCAGTTTCTTTGAATTGTGTTTTGACATAGCCCACAGTTACCTACTCGAATTCACACCAGGGTCATTTTGATGATTAAATGCTACTTTAAAAAAAGGTCAATTTGAGCAAATACAAATCAAACTTACAATCCAGCCATTGGGTTCTGTATCCATATCGCAGTAAACCATCATTCTGTTCTTGTATTTCCCCGCCGGATATATGGTGTAGATGCCGTTCCCCTTGACACCAAAATCATACAAGCCTTGACAATCTGAAAAGAAAGGTGGAAATAGTACTTGGTAAAAGAATATAATCCTTAATGAAGCGGCCAAGACTTCCCCAAATCACCCTTCGGCACATATTTCTCTTCAAGCTGATTAGTGAACTTGGCTTCGAGGTCCCAGTGGATGGGTAGGGCTAATTCTCCAAGTATAGAGCCTGAAAGCAAAAGGTCACGAGGCGAGCTTCCGGAACCCTCACGCCGCCCGCCTATATGGGCATTTTATATAGGTTGCCCTTTTTCTTGCTATAATTTTTGAACAGAATGATTACTAACCGTATAATCACCCCAAGAAACATTCATGTTGGAATTTTATCTTGGTATTTTTCACGAAAAAAAATAAGAAGAAGAAATCTCTGGGATAAAACGAATTTTACTTTTACGACCTTACACATCCAGCATTATCGTTCCCAGGTAATCTCGTTCGTTCACGTTTGTTTTCACATCTCGTACTTGCGTGACGACGAAAATGTATAATGACGCGAAGATTTACCGACCTACAAGCGATGGGTTCTAGATTTAGTCGGGCTGGCTTGAATGCAGTCCTTATCAGCGGTCATTTAAGATTTTTGTTGTAAATGCTAATGAGTCTTCTCCGTTTATTTTAATGTATATCCTAAAAGACATTTTAGTCTTATATTTAACTTTCAGTTTTTACTCATATGACCGCCACAAATTATATATAAAGTTTCATCTTTGTACGAGTCCCCCGAGTTCCACTAGTCCACATGTAGTTTAGATTTTTTAGAAGTGAGAGGTCACTTTTTGGCACGATAGTAACTATTTTACAAAGGTCTTCATCTGTGATTTTCTTCAGAAATCAATGTACCAAAATAATGCAAATTTTAGAATTTTGCGCGTTAATTTTGTTATTCAAGGATTCCGGAAGCGCGCCATCAGGTGAGAACTTTCACGCTCTATTGAACGAATATCTTCAAATATTTTTTTTTAAGAAAAAAGTGCCCGATTCTATAGGTGACTTATATTTGTTTTAATCGTGTTTATTAAAAGAAATGAAGATACACAATTTTAGCAAACATGTTTTGTCTCATCATAACAAACCTGAAGATATTTTTAGGCCCCTTCCATTTCTCATTTTTATGTAATGTATTTTGAAATTGATACTTAATTGTCAAGGCTCAAATCCCTAATTTTTATCATTTTGTTTGCTTTTTTGTGCGAAAATCAAGTGCAATAATCTCCATGAAATGTTGTTACTGTGCATTACCACGTGGAGTGAAACGGCGTAGCTTCATTTGACTGCTCCGCACTACTGTTACGTCCCCTGTAACATTCCATTTCATGCCGGGGTATTCCCGATCTGCATTGTCTGGGTGATCCAGAAGGGAATATTCTCCATTAAAATTGCCCCAAGAATCCTGCGGAGATCCACACTGGCCAAACCACCATCCTCCTCCCTCGACCTCAGCACAGTTGGTTCCGTTGACATCGTCGTTGTCTCTATCATACGTCGAAAACGCGTGCGGGGTGTCGATGGAAAGGAAAGGCAAATCATCTGTAACAAATCAAAAAGAGCGAAATACTTTATTATGTTAACGCAAGTGAGCCTGGAAAACAGGGGAATGCTTCCTTCTTCTACCGTAATACTCCTTGGACAGTAAATTCAATCTCAAAATGAACGTGCAATAAATCGGGAATTCGAAAGCAACCGGTTTGAGTGGACCAAGAATGGATCTTTTAGGTAAAACACCATGATTAGGCCAAAAAAAGTCTCCGGTTTCTGGTATGGAGCTTGCCCAAAAAGTGGTGCGGCGACGCGGCTTTTTTTTTTTTTTTACCTGTTTTTTGTTTTGCTTCAAATGTCGGCTGATGAGTGCAAATGGTGCCCGACTAAACTTAGTGCAAATATCATGGGAGACCAGAGAGGCCACATAAAGCTTATTCTTGATCATAACCCCATCTAAAAACACGTTAAAATTGTGCAGCAGCAGGATTCCAGTCAAACCAGTGAGTTTGGCGGTTTTGAGACACCATATTTCATTGAAAAAAAAACCTTTTTCATTTTGCCGACGCGCATGGCTACGGCGACGCGCGCACATACCAGAAACCGGAGACTTTTTTTGTTTTGCCTTAGATAGGATTTTTGTTGTTGTTTTTGGTACTCTATTATAATGTAGAATTTTTGGTATGAAAGGATATGAGGCCATCAAACATAATGGGTTCCAATTTGCAGGGGACCTCATTTTCTGGGGGGGGGGGGGCACTCAGTGCGTTGTTGCCTTCCTCTAATTCTGTGCAGAGGGGTAGGGGGTGGTGGAGGCGGTCACAGGTCTTGGGGGAGGGGCGTGGGGGGGGGGTGGCAGGTGACCCCAAGCCCGCTCTTAGCTACCTCACTGGTTTTGGTCGAATGCTAAAAAAAAATCATTTTGTTCCGTTTTTATGTTATTATTCGGAAGTTGAATGAGTATGTTTCTGGATAAGAAAAATGGATCTTACCAGTGAATCCTTCCACCACCAATTTATAGCTGTCGCCCTCTACGCGGAATGGCCACCGCCACGTTTTTTGCTGACTTGATTTGGATGTATCATCATACACCATTTCGATGTCAAGTACCCATTGACCTTCCGAAGTTAGTTGACGGAGTTTCTTGTTCCCAAGCCAAAACTCTCCCGAGAGTTCGCCAAATCCGTCCTGGTACTCGGCCCAGTTGCGAGTGAAATTCACCGACCCATCAAACCGCTTCTGAAACACCTGTAAAGAGTGTATGGAAAGTAGCGAATTGTGTAATGAGATAATTATGCTATAAAGTTACTCAGACACCAATACCCAGTTGGCACGGAGTTTCTGTTTAAACTGATTTCAAAATGCATCTGTTCAGTTCGCGTTGTCATGGTATTTGTAATTCATCAATACCCGAGACAGTTTACCCATTCCTATTGGTCAACAACCAGTCACGTGGGTGCTTTTAAACTGCCGGATAAAACACTAGTCTGTTTCCCATACGAAAGATTATTACTATTCCTGATGAATCTTAGGTCCGGTAGCCTCCGGTAATACATTGTAATGTCACGTGACTAAAACGGGAGGAATTCCTCCTTTTTCCGAAAATTTCCGAAAGTTTGCCGAATTCGTTTCGTCGACAATCGGATAGCGCCCGAGTATTTCCGAATATAATATAGGTTTAATTAACTGCTAATTGCTTTTTTTTTTAAAAATGAGTTGATAATTAATATTTATTGCTTTCATTTAGAAAACTTGAAATTCAACGACGATTTTGTGCATCAAATATCCTCTGATCGTATGGGCGAACTTTTTGCTTCGTCATTTTGAATTTGACGACCGTTACTTAGATTTTCCAAAACTCGGTCTTCATTCGGCTCCGCCTGCTAACAGTGCTATTTGGGTGCCTAATTTTGAAGATTCCAGATCAACATTAGTCAATGTTATCTTACAGAAACATCAAACTGTATTATCATAACTGTATGATATCACGAAGCAAGTGATTTATTTAAAAATTTGATCAGAACATTAAAAGCTAAAAGTGATAAAGCGAAATCGGAAACGAAGCCGAGCTTTGAAAAAGAGCCATCAATGTCGTCGTGTTTATTTTTAGCCACGGAGGCTGCCTGACCGAAGATTCGTCAGGAATAGTCAGAATCTTTTGGTCTGGGAACCAGACTAGATAAAACACCGGCTGGTTTTAAACACAACTCCTGTGTTCTGCGCCACATCGCGCAGTACGCGCAATGCTACTTAAGGCTACAAAAAGTCCGGTTTCTGGTATGGAGCCGCCCAAAAAGTGGTGCGGCGACGCGGCTTTTTTTTTTTTTTACTTGATTTTTTAGCTTCAAATGTCGGCTGAAGACTGCAAATGGTGCCCGACTAAACTTAGTTAAAAAACTTTTTCATTTTGCCGACGCGCGTGGCTACGGCGACGCGCGCGCATACCGGAAATCGGAGACTTTTTGTTGGCCTAATGTGCAGTGGGCTTGGTTTTAACTGGAGCGACGTCACACTAACGAAACGGTACAGAGAGTAGCTTGAATTTTCCACTTGTAGTATGCCACTAAAGTGGTCCATGCTTTCTCCTTCGGTATCTCACGGACCGCGCTCTTTGAACCTACAAAGGTGGACATTTCAAGTCAGAGGGGTGTTTTATTATTTAGTATTATTGTTGAACGAAATCGTTGAAAATTTGTGAATTTTTGACTTGTTTTGACTTTTTGACCGAAAGGTAGTTATGAATGGGAATAAATATGTGCTTGGCCGGTATTAAACACCAGCGACCAGCCTGGACCCTATAGCCGGTTTTAAACGCACATTGTGGTTGTTAATAAAGCTGCCAAGCATATATGTATTCCCTTAATATAATATAATATGTGATTATATGTATTGAATTTACTAAAGGTGTAATGTCCGTGCTGTTGTGAAGTTCCATCGTGCGTGACATATAGATATTGTTTTTAAACTGTTATTGATGTAATGCAAAACCTATTCCCTTTTGAGTGACATGCATGAATGAATAAAATCAGCCGACGTTAAGTTATTCAATGATCAAGTTCCTTTCTGATTTGGATTGAGAAATGCCATCACGAATAGTTTGATACTTACGATCCATCCATTGCCATCACAGTTCACCCGTAAGCCTTGCGGATACTGCGATGGGTAAATGGTATACACACCGCTCTCGCGGATACGTGCACGGGACAGGGCATGGCAATCTATAAGGAAATAAAGTGGTTTTCAAGTGAAATATCTCATAAAAAAGCTTGAAGTTGCGTTCCCCTTGCTCTTCAACAAATTGTTTGTTTGTCTATTCATAAATTTTGAACTTGTATGTAGCCTATTATTTCAACAATTTTTTTTTGTGGACGTCTGCAACCCTATTAACCCCCCCCCCCCCCCATTTTGTTTTGGGCACAAACAGATCCGCTTTGGGAGCAGACTGGCTCCCGGTCCCTACATTATCGATACTGATTGCGGGGCGGGAACCAGCCTACACGGTGCGTGAGAACAAAATTATCAACCTCGTTTCCATGGGTACGATCTTGCTGCGCCATTTGTTCCCATCATGCCTAGCACGATCTTAACCCCTGGAATTGTGTAATTTAAAGGTAGAGTCCCGTCATTTGTAATTATTTTGTGCATTATGTTCGTTTGAAGCAACAAAAGTACTAAAAATCTCCCAAAAAAAGGTGCTGAACAACTTACGGTTACCTGATGAAGTTTCAGCTCAGTGAATGCTGTATATTCCGAGAAAACAATATTCTAGGATCTCGATTTCAAATCAACGTTGCTGAGTCATGTTTTGAATTGGGCCTGAATTGACCTGTCGCGTTAGAATCGCGTTAACGCAGCTTTAATATTGTCCATTGACATGATATACAAATGGACGCGGAATATGGGCGGCCAATAGGGCAAAACAGACCAAAAAAATAAAACAAAACCAGAAAATTAAACGAAAATACACAGAAATAAACGAACAACTCAGAAATAAACGAACAACCTAGAAATAAACGAACACCTCAAAAATGAACGAACAACTCAGAAATAAACGAACAACTCAGAAATAAACGAACACCTCAGAAATAAACGAACAACTCAGAAATAAACGATCAACTCTTTCCATTCGCCGTGGTCTATTACATAGACTACCCATGGGGTCGAGGCTGCAGAATTATTGTCTGGCAGCCATTGCAATAATTCGAAATCGTAAAGTAATAATTTAAGTAAAAATGGGCCGATTTGTTTCGGTCGATGTCTTAATCAAAGGTGAATATCTTTTGTATAGCTACAAAAAATAGCACTGTAGAAACGGAGTCTATTTTTTCGGGATGAAACTCGAACATAACCATTTTAAAAAGTCCAAAGTGGCATGACTGTACCAGGATTCGATTTGTTATGGGATGCATTACCGGTCTCATAGTTTTAGGAGCACATCGTGTGCCACGGTAAGATTAATATTGTGAAGACTTGGGTATTTGGTAACATCTATAATTATGCACTGGCATAAATAATTGTTGGGGACATTCTCCATTGGACCCCCCCCCCAAAAAAGGGGGGATGTCCCTGTGTTTGCCGCCCATGTCGATAACAATATTTCTCTGTCTGGGTACAGATGGAATGAGTGTATATAAATGATTTGGCCTGATTCCCGACCCGTACAATAATTAGAGCAAGAATGCCCGAACTAATAGTACTTTATGAGTTTCAAAATGTTGCACTTTACTCTTACCTAGAGGTTTATCACAGCGTTCTCCCTTGATATCACGTTCACAATCACACTTGAAAGAGCCGCCATGTTTCTCGCATTTCCCATTGTTTCGACAAGGGTTTGGCTGGCAGGGATCTTGACACAATAAAACGAAAAAAGTAAACAATCGAATTACGTCTTGGTTTTACCTGAGATCAGAGTATGTATTATACTATTATATAGGTTTTCTCGGTCAATTTCGGCAAATGAGCAGCCAATTTAATTTTCGTGCGTTCGAATTGAAGCTATTTGGCCTCTCCAGTTGTTACTGCGTTTCAAATTCAGAATTCGGCCATTCAATTTCGTTTTGAGGCATTCAAATTCCTTTAGCACTGTGTTCAATTAGCATATCGTCATTCTTTTTCGTGACACACAATCATCATTCAATTTAGCAAAGCTGGTTCGACTGGAGATTTTACTGATTTAATTTTTTTCAATTTCGTAAAGAGGCCATCAATTTCGCTTAAAGAGAATTCAAATAAGTACGACTAAAGAATAAACAGATAAACTGTACTAGGCAACTGTTTCGTATCTTCACTTTAATTCAGGCAAACCTTGTTTTCTTTATTTATGCTTCCAGTAGACTTTACATGGGGCCAATGAGGTTTTTTCTTCTTTTTTGTTTTCTTCTTCATTCTTTTTTTTTGGGGGGGGGGGGGTCTTTATTGGTTAACTGACCAAGACCTAATTTTGTATTGTGTTTGAATGTTTTTTTTTATGTTTTTCCTGTTTTTTTTATTGTTTATGTTGTTTCTTGCTCAACCATCAATCTGTTGGCGTGCCAGACATCTTGGCATATATGTTTGGGTATGGTTGTACCACTGCATGCACTTAACTTGGGTGATGACATCAACGCTCTGGATGGCTGCTTGTTGAAGGAGATCGCACCTCCACTGCTGCATGTTCATTCCTGCTTGCTGGGCAGCCTGTCTGTCTCCGACACGTTGTTGCCACTCAGGTAACCCAAGGATGCGTTTAACTGCAGCCTTGAATGCAGAGTGTGCCATCTCCGTGCTGTTCAGGAATGGGGAGTGGGGAGGGTGGCGCTTCAGCTGGATCATTGGGTTGGCACCTTCAGGGAGTTGGGCTCGGGAGTTTGTCGTATATGAGGGAAATAGGTTCGTCGTCTGGGAAAACTGCATCACACTCTTGAATTGTGTCCGCAAGAAACTCCTCGAATCTCTCCCACGTCACAGTTTCGAATGCGATTCGGTGGTGCACCAAGCCTACTTCACTAGAAACAGCAAAGGGGACATTGCAATTTCTCCCTCGTTGTCTGTCGACGACTCGTCTTGCAGCGATCCCTCGTGGAGCTCTACCCTGGGAGCGTCGAGTCCAGACGTTATAACCTGTCTTGTCAATGAAGACTAGATTCGCCAGAACACCATGCTGCAGGAACCACTCACCATACTGGACGCGTTGATCAAGAACTTCAGGGGAATTTCTTGCATTAGGGACGTCCTCCACTAGTTTCAGTGTAATCATCATCCCATCCGAGGCCCTGGTTATGGTGGCAGTAGAAACATGGGGCTTCTCTGGCAGATGCTAACTCAAACTAGCCTTCATTTGTTGAAATGTCAAGACGGGATTAGCGTCAAGGATGCCTTGCAGATGGTTTCTCTCGGCCTCCAGTACTCAAATATGTTGCAACAATTGATCTGGCTGTGGACTTGTTGATGTTCAAATTGACCGCAAGCTGAAGGTAGTCTTGCTCGTTTCCCTCGAAGGCCTCAATCAACCTTTCTCGATCTACCTGGGCCACTCTAGCGTAGCGACCACGAGCTGCCATTTCTAGAAATATGCGTGTAAAACTGTAGCGAAAGCTCGTCTTCGAAGTACATCGGCAAAGTGACTCAAGTGCCAAAGAGTGAACCGTATTTATGCCTTCAACATTCTTAAGGAAACAAAAATTTAACAAAGCGTTTTTTTAGATTGCACAAATTCCAGAAATGACTGACAAAAAATGAATTTGAATGACTAAACACACGCCTCAAAAAGCTCCTGCGAATTTGAATGCTGCTTTGTTGAATTGTTAAATTGCATGATTATTTTGTTAAATCAAATGACGCAACAGTACATTTGACTGGTCATAAAACGAAATCGAATGACCCTTTTCAGTAGCATTTGATTTCGCGCGAAATAGAATAGCGTAGTGGTTAAACTGGCTGCTCATTTGCCGAAATTGACCGAGAAAACCTTTAGTTATCCCACGAGCGCGAGTGGAACACTACGGAGCTCGAGAGGTGCCATCCTAGATGTTGAGATCCTGGCGTAATGTATCACGGGGTGACAACATCTTACACGAAAAATGTCGACATCCTGAGATAATTTATCACAGGATGGCGATATGTTTTAAGAGGGATGACAACATCCTCGTATAGATCTATCACGGGTAGCACAATGCTGAAAGTAAGATCCCGACATCGTGAGACAATATATTACGGGATGACGACATCCTGAAAGTAGAATGTCGACATCCCGAGATACGTTCGAATGCCGTTTAGTGGAGTTACGAGAAAGCAATCCTACTTTCAGGATATCGTCATCCCGAGATGAATTTTCTCAGGTTGTCGACATCATACCCTTGGGATGTCGTTATCCCTAGATACATTATCTGAAGACGTCGACATCCTATTTTTACAATGTCATCCTCCCGTGCAGGACGTTGACATCTTACGTGTATAGGATGTCGTCATTCCGTGAAAAGTTATCTCTGCATCTCAACATCTTGGATGGTACCTCCAGAGCTCCGTAGAACACGGATAAATAAAGTGGTCGTAGATATTGTCCAATGCCATATCTACTACCTCACAGAAAATGAACACGGTAATCAATTCATTTCAAAAGTTATTGTTGAATCCAGCCTGATACGTAGATGTGCATTCAAGTGTGTATTATTCACACCAACGGCCAATATGTGGCAGGGGCTTTTCAGGGCGATAAATGTGCCAAATTCAGAAAAAGGCACCAAAAACGGCAGATGCCATAAACAAGGGCACCACTTCTTTTCAAAAAAAGGCACATGTTCAGAAAAAGGGCACTTTAAAAAAAAGGGCACTCTTTACAAATTATTGGAGGGGGGGGGGGTTAAGTTGGTGAAAAAAAGGCAGTCTTTACAAAATATTAGGGAAATACCCCTTACCCCCATTTTTCTATAAATCCTGACTAGCAATCGTCGCCAATGGTGCGTATCAGACGGGTTTACACAAAGGATTACGCGTACTCCGTGATGACAAATTACAGGGAGTAAGCCGCTTTGTAAATTTTATGTTGGCTCTGCGCTTCAGCGAACTATATAATACAACTGAACTGAAATGTCATGGCTAATTGACTTCATTTATTTATTTTCATCGATGCCTCATTGACATTTGGGCGAGAAAACGAGGCAGAAAGCTAGCATTTAATGGTTGTGCCTCTTTTGTGTATTTTCCCGGAGTTGCTGCATTATAAATGAACGAAGCTCACTTTATTATCCGATATACTGATGAAAAACAAAATTACCAGAAAGGCTTGGCAATGTTGCGTTTGCAAATTTTTAGATTTTAATTTGAACCGACACTAAATTTTTCTAATTATTGAAAAGGAATGCCTTTTTTTCTAGGCTGACTTCTTCAACGACTGAAGCACCCCTTTTCAGGACTTGTCTCATATTGTTTGAATATTGTTACTTCTTTCAAATATCATTGCTCCTTGTGACTTTCAGATCAGGAAGATATGCATTAATTTTCCACACTGGTATCAGTTACATGGCCCGATGTACTGGCCTCATCATAAAAAACCATGATGGAGAAAAAGTGTTAAATTCATATTTAATAACCTATCAACAATACTGGCAATCAACGAGGCAGGAAGCAAGCACTTGTTGGCTGTGTTCCTTTGTGTATATTCCGGCAGTTAATGGATAATAAATTACAACATAAAATTCAGAAAGGCTTCAGTGATCACGCATTTGGTGAAATAATGATTCCTATTACGGCACCAATGATTCCTATTACGGGGGGTCGGTCACCGTTTTAGAATCGTTCTAGCTTTACTTTCTTTTTCCGGACGGTAATTCTCCTGACGTTTCTTGAAACTCTTCACAGAAGGAACTTGAAACTTGGGCTTGCAGACTACTAAACAAACTGTGATAGACCCCGGTGATAAATACGCCCTTCCGAAATTCAGGAAAAATACTCACAACTCTATAAGGTGTTTGAGATCCACATCAAATTAAAGCTTATTTCATCGTCTTTCATTTTGTGTTCATAACTTTTGGGATAAAATTCCATCCAAAGATGATTACCTCTGAAAGTAGTCATGTCCCATCCCCATTTTGAAAAAAAAATGATGCCTGTGCTCCATTGCAAAATAGAGCACTTTTAGGGCCCAATTTCATTCGAATTTCACAGAACTATAGCTCGCAGACCTGTTCAAGGCTTCCCCCCTTCTGTTTTAAACCCTCAAGATCATGGCCCACAAAGTGCTCTAAGAGCAAAAGCCCAAAAAAAAAATCCTTTGCCATCTGATAGATCATACCTTCATGAACATTTTTGATTTCCGAAGGTAAAGTCGCTTGACCTTTCTTCCCGGAGTTACGGAAAGGTTAAGGGTTAGGAGAATTAAAAATACAGACAGAATCCTCAAAATCATAAGAAAACTTTTTTTCTTCGAAACGGGTGAACGGACGGGGAGGAACTCTGGTTAAACATGAACGCTCGTGACGAATTTGGTGACGTCGTCGTGACGTCATCAGGATCAAATTACAAACGATCCAAGGTTAAAAGTTGAAAAATAGTATGGACATCATCTTGTTGAACTTAATGAAGTAGGCCCTACTATGTTCATTTTTTTGCGGAGTGGTAGATATAGACCAGTTCATTAATTAATTCAAATTCATGCACGCATGCGCATAAATGGACCCGAAGGCAAAAAGCGAAAGCGGCCGACTGAAAATGTACAGGGATCCAAACAGTTTTGTCATTTTCTCTCAATTTCTCCAGGATTTGTCCCATTTGTCTTTGAAAAGGTCCATGAGATCGTCATAGGTATTACTTTCTGGTCTAAGTGTTTTTTTGGGGTTACAAAATGAAAAAAAAAACTTATAAAATGGTTTCGTCCCGTGCGCACGAGGTTGAGGGAAATCAGCAGGGCTCCGTCGTACCATCGCTTATTATTATATTACACTTCTCCACTGGCTGATATAAAAAAAAAAATATTACAAGATATACAGCATCACAGATTAAAAAATACAGAGAATTTACAATTTCAATAAATTGTTAAAAAAGAGAATTAAGCCAGTGAATGGCAAAATGGAACAGGTGACTAGCACCTCTACAGAGCCATCCTACCGCAGGAAAATGAGATCCTATTAAAATTATTATTAGGCGTATGATAGGTAGAAAAAATCCAAAGGGGGAAACAAGGGAAAGAAGAAGGAAGAATTAAACACCGGGGGTTGGGGGGGGGGCGGTATGCGATACTAGAACTGAAAAGTGTTAATTTCAAGTGGAAGACTGGCATGACGTTGATGATAAAATTCAGGGTTGGGCTGTGATGACAGTGTGTGGTTATTGGTATCAACTTAAGTTCGACATGAGATTAGTATATTCAAGCTGATTTTAATAGGAGCTTCCCACTCAAAATTAAAAAGCTGAATTGAAAAAAAAAATATAACTTTGCGTTGACCGAATATGTCGTTCAATGTCTCACAGTCAGTTGGCTTATGGTAAAAAAAAAAATCATCTCCCATGTGCAATATTGGGTACATTATTTGAAAACTTCAGAAATTAGTTATGAAACACTGTCAAAACCCAGATCCACTTGATGCCATTTTTTCTACCCCCAGAAGATTGTTTGCGGGGTTTGGTTTTTTTAAGCCAAAATGAGGAATGTACAATTCTATTTCGGAAAAAAAATGGCGAAATAAACCCAAAAGGAGAGTCATTTATCAAGACTTTTTGCAGTAGATGAAAAACTTGAGTCGAGAATTAAGTGTTAAAACACATTTTTGGACAAACTGTCTCTTTAAGGGGCGGGGACACATTTCATAATTTATTTTTTGGGAAACGGAAATTACAAAATATTACAACATTAATCCAAACTTATGAGAGTCTTTTTTGGCCTGGGCAGTCTAAGCAGTAAATTAAAAAGCAAAGTTCCAAATTGTATTTCGCTGTTATGCAAGAGGGAGTACGTTATTTTTAAACGGGCAATGTTAACAAAACGTACAATTTTGTCCTTCAAATCTATTTTGTTTTTACTAAAATTTGAAAACAAGCTGGAATGTCTTTTCTTTGAAGCTAATCCGGCACATAAAGGGATACTTTAGGGTGTATTAATAAGGGTTTTAAAAATACAGGCCTGGAAGGGAAGGGACTAAAATCAAAACAAAAGAATATTTGAGTAAACAATCACATTTTGTGTCAATTTTAGTTGTCAAATGAACATATAGCAAATTGAGATACGTTTACAGATGTATGGGTAGAATAAACGTTTATTTCGCTAATTTCATACCAAAACTCAGCATAAATTTGGCCTTTCATGTGAAATCATATTTTCCTGCCACTTTTGGAAATTTTAGTTTTACGCCCAAAACAAAGACATACCGGCTAAAATGTCATGGAAACATTAATGAGCTGTATAGGTCTGCCGATTTAATGTCTTAAAAAACAATTAATTTTGGGTTAGGTTGTTGTTTTTTGTTCATATGCAAGGTGTGCCCCCCTTTTTTATTAGGAAACAACAATTGTGATACGCCCCTAAAGGGGAACAAAAGGTTTTTATTTGATATGTAAAACATTCTGCCCAACCCCCGTTCACTGTACTGGATTGAATTTTTTTTTTACAAAATTGCCTGTTACATCTAGATTTTCTGTTTACGCCTTTTGCCCCCCCCCCCGGCTTATTTTTTAATGTGGCCCAAACCCAAATACATGCAAAATTCTGGAAATATTTTATTCTCATGATGGAGCTCTAATGTCAAGTCTCCTCCCATGAAAGGGTAAGAAAAATGGCACCAAGATGAATCCATAAGTGATCCTGAGAGTTTCAAAAACCCCATGGGACCCGCCCTTTTACGCGAACTGTGCGCCCCGGATTTGGTATACATGTACACTGTAAATTCACAAGGCCGCCTTCAATGGAAAAATCACTGTGCACGCTCCCCCCCTCCCCCCTCCTGGAAAAGCAAAAAAGGAGGAAACAAATGGGGGACAAATAGAAGGGAAAAGAGGCGCGAAGTCATATTGCTGTTAATTTAATCCAGAAAAAAATCCTGGCGACGCCGGAATACCTGAACAAAAGCTAGCACAATTCTTTCGCCATTGAAGGAGACTTCGTGATAGAATTGTTATCGTGCTCGGAATTGTAAATGTTGTATTGCCGCTGCTTCGGTTTCAGAATGGACATTAACGTTCAAAATGGACATTGTCAATAATTACAACAGGCCTCTACTCACCATGACAGTCGAAGTAATCATGAATGTCCTCCGGGTCGTTGGTAAAGATTGGAGTGTCGGTGTAGAACGGTGGATGAGACCAACGGACTGGCTGCACGTTAACGGGTCCCGGTCTGGTTTTGGTACAGGCGCAACGATCTTCCTTACTCCCCGGCATAACCCAGCGAAGACGGCCTGACTGACTCACATCAGGCTCCTGGCTGAAGTAGCAGACCTTCTCTGCCGAAACCGCGCCCAAAAGGGTCACTGAAATGATGAAAAATTTACGCAATAAAAAAAAAACATATCATAAATAAAAACCCCAAAACAAAACAAAACAAAACAGCCCCCCCTCCAAAAAAACACACACCCCAAAAACAACCAAACAAACGACCCTTCAAAAATCAAACAAACCCCACACATTAGGAGTTTTACACCCTTCCTAATAATTATGATAACCAAATAATAAATATCTAAAATGGAAGAATGTATAGGTTTTCCCGGCCAATTTCCCAAAATTTTCATTCGCTTCTGAAAATCAGTCATTCACTTTCGTCTGAATTTAAGAATCGTTCTGAACACGTGTTTCATTTTCGCTACCAGAGCATTCGATTCCATTTCAGTTCAATCAATTAAATGATTAAGCAGCACCTTTCGTGTATTTTCATTCAGATTTGTTTCCAAGACTTCTTTTCGCTTTCAAACATTGACTATTTTATTTCACTTTTAGTTTAATGTTCTGTGATGTAATCTGCTATTTTGAATGAAAAAACGTACTTTTGATTGCACAGTCACGAAATTGTATTCCGGAACTCTGCGCGAAAAGGTATGCTTGCGTAAAATGAATGCACAGGTAACGTAATTGGCCGTCTGTTTCTCAAAACTGAATGCACGGCCAATGAAAACGATGCATTCAATTTCAGAGGAAAACGAATGACCGATTTACAGATGTGAATGAACATTTCAGGAAATTGGCCGGAAAAACCTATATTATCTGCAATTAGTGTCAGCATTTTGTTCACTAATGTCCCAACCTCCATATCCATGCCTGCAATGATGAATACTTTTTAAGAAAATATCTGAATTAAAGTCTCTAACATGGTGTTAACCACACTACAAAAACGTTCGATTTTTACTTTTTGAACGAAATCATGCAATCAAGTATTAATGTGCCATTCGGAGTATTTCTTGTAGAGTCTCGTGTAGGTATATCCATAATTGTGGGTCGGTAAGATTGAGATCAGGTTTCAGTTTGTATGTTTGCTTTTTGAGTAATGTAAACTGATCAAATCACCTTAGGAAAATATTTTCGATGTTTTCTTTTTCGATTGTAATTTTAAAGTCTCATCACCGACTGAATGTAGTAATGCCAAACTGGGGGGAAATGGTTATAATGATTAAGATACCTTATTAAAATATATTTTGTAACTCTGTGCGGTACATTATTCATATACTGTCTTTTAACATATTTTGATCACTTTCATATATATTGAAAATATTTAAGTTATCTTTAAGCCACGAAAACAGACAATATTGACTTCTGCAAAACACAAGTACCGGTACTATATTAAATTAAAATTTCTTTATAAAAGCAGTAAAGGAGTTGTTCAGTCTTGATTCGTGAGCTGTCACGTTACACGTTCAGCATGCATGGCCAGACGACTACAAAAGTTACTGATATTTACCAATAATTTCTGCGCTAGTAGTGAATAACTTCCAAGCCTACTTGCTTTCAAACGACAGTTGGTTTTTAAGTTTTTGAATAATCAAGTGGAAGCGAAAATGATCTACATACTGCCTTGCTGAAATCGCATTTGGTTTTCGAGGTATAGGGTATTTTTTTCAAGCTGTCTCTTCTGTTTTTCTTCTAACACGACAGTCGCCTTTTTACGACTTTTTTATATACATGTAAATTAAACAACCCTTGGTACAATAGTTATTAGGTAAATTGTAAATTCCAGACAGAGCACGTCCCTGCAGGGCCACCGTATTCTAGAATACAACAGCCACGGTGGTTACCAAGACGATCGGGCTTATAGTCATTATCATCTATTATTGAACCCGAAGGGTGATCTGAATGTATTGTTCTGTCTCCCTGTCTACATAAATGATCTCCTCTTTACCTATAATTTAAAAAAAACATGTACTATTTCATTGGGAATAGGCCTATACAAGATTATCCTCGGTAAAGCTTTTCATTGTTTTTAATTTTGGACGATTAAAATACCAAACTTTTTTCTTACAAAAATACTTGAGGAAACAAAGATGCCTTAAATTTATTTCTAAAAAATCAAATAATGTGCAAGAATAGAATGGGGAACATAACGTATGTTTCAAAGTCATTAAAATATAAACCCTTCTACTTCTTTTCAAATAAACCACAACAATGTTTTTTTTCAAGGGCCAAGGGCGGATTCGGGGGGTGGGAGCAAAGGGGGCCATCCCTCCCCCCCAAAAAAGAATCCATTTTTTTTAAAGTGACTTCGCAATAAGGTGCAGGCAATGAGTACACCACCATCTTTTCCTAAAAAAACATTGGTTAAAGTGGTCAGAAATTGCCTGAGATCGCACCACAGAGTATCTAAAATCCCCAAAAATTACGGGGTGCTTGAGTGGGCCCCGAACCCCATGCCGTAATTATTTTGACACACTTATTGGGGACCAAATTTTTTGGGCCCCCCCCCCCAAAAAAAATGTGTTCTGGATCCGCCCTTGGTTCCAACCTCTTGCCGGCCAATTTCAGCCAAAAAAAAAAACCATTCAGTGTCATCGTCACGCATTCAGGTTCTTGCAAATCTTTCGATTTTGTTAAAGCAGCTAGGTTTCCTTTTCCCTAAAGTCGCATTCAATTTCGTTTTCGTTCCCACACGACTTTGGTTTTGCCATTCAGGTTTGTTTTAAGCCATTCTATTTCGTTTATAGTCATTCAAGACTACATTTTCACCATTCTTAAGTTTAGTTTCTGCTGTCTTTTTTCCAATTGGTGCGATCAAATTATAAGTTATCGAAGCGAAGGATCCTTTATCTCCGTGTGTTTTTCTTTTTCGTTTAGAATCATCTATGTCAAACTCTGAGTATTCAATTTAGATGTTATATGGATTATTGGAGTATAGGTTTTGTTATCTTTTAAGTTTCATTCGCTGTAAGTTTTTCTGAATGATATTCTTGTCCCATTATCATTGTCTTGATTTGAATAGTTCTTGTTCTGTATCATTATTCTGTTATTTGTGTCTACGCCTGTCTCTTGAGTCATATGGAATCTATACATGTATAGGGATCCGGAGGACTTCTTCGTTCTTCAAATCTCAAGATTGTGTGTACAGGTGCTGTTCATTTTTCTTTAGTTCTGTTATAATTATTTGAACCATTGCAAATTAAAAGTGAACACAGTTTTGCAGAAACAAAGGTAGGGTCAATGTTATCACATGAAAACAAAATGATTTGCTTTTGTTTCCTTTATATATAGGCCATTGAAAAAAATCAGAAAGTGCATACCACAAAAACGAATTTGAATGCACACACGTGATTTTTTTGGTGTCAATTGATTAAATCGAATTCGTGATCAACATTTTTCTAGGCCCGTCGACAAATTTGAATAAACGAAATGACTATTTGAATTTGAACGAACGAACGAAACGACTCGACCGCTCAATAATAAAAATAACAAAATAGAAAGACTTTTAAAACGAATTTAAATGAGCCTCGTGTAAATTGAACGATTTTTTTTGATGAACTTGACCAAGAATATTTTTGTTGTTGTTAAACTGTGCGTGCACAGTACCCTCGAGTTGTATTTAGATCTCACTGGTGAAAAAAATAGTCCATCTAATTTCATTGACATTTGACGATCACGAACATTTATTCAACCTGTTTGCGCGCCAAAATCATTCTGTGCGAGTAATGAGTAAGCGCTCTAGTAATCATAAAAGGAATGATTTGTCATGAGCGACGGGAAAAAGAACTGTCCGTACAAAATATGGAAGTCGTCATGGAAACCAGCTATGCATAAAGAATGAAAATAATCAGTCAAAAATATATTAGAATCAACGACGAGTGTAAATAACAAAATTATACACGGTACACCTTTCAGCACAATCACAACACAAAATCTGCCGAAGACTGCTTTAAATGCACATTTCATCGTGTATGCTGCCTTCCCTTTCGAACGTATTTATGTCACTTCAAACAATAGTTCGCTACGTATGTCTCTTTTTACTTGTATTAATTAAATTTATCTTGTTGAAAACACAATGACCTCTACCTTTCTATTGCTTTTATGTCAATTAAATTCGCTTTTATATTTTCGTGGGAAAAAGGTATAAGGTCTTAAATGGCAAAATCGTAATGCGATTTTTCCATTTTTAAATTTGTAAGGACATCTTTCTTTCTTTGGTGATTTGTTAATTTGTTTCAGTACATGACAGTAAGCCAGTGAACAAATTCTTCTTACAAAATGTGTTCAAGGAGCAAATTTTGGGTTCACAATTTGAACAGAAAACACTTAACCCGATCAGTGTCTTCCCAAAATGACATCACAACAACAGCGCCCTCATTTGTCAGGAAAAGCTTCGAAAATGTTTAAATGTTTAAAAAGTGCACTTTTGAATAAAATTAACAAAAAAGGGTGTCAAATAGTGTTTTTTACATGGCTTAACAAACCCCTGGCCGTGGAGAATACGTAAACCATTGATCAATGACGTAAACATACTCAGTCGGATTGACTATCCGGTTCGTTAGTGTGACGTCACTGCAGTTTAAACCACGCCCACTGCACATTCAGTAGTATTGGAACAATTAGAACCGGAAGCTAATGCAACTCCATGCCCAATGGGCGCAAGTAATCAGCGGTGCGCGCAAGTATGACGATTTTATAGGTTGTCCCGGTCAGTTTCACCAAGTTTTCATTCAAATTTAACGCCTGGCTCATTCGATTTAGATTGAAATTGAAAGATCACGCAGATCGTCATCCTACAATTAAAAAGATTCATTCAATTTGACAATCCGAGCATTCTATCGTCTTTTAGCGTCACTCGTCCCTGTAAAAGATGCATTCAAATGAAATGTTTCGCTTTGTTCAATCAGTTTCGTCTGAACCAGTAGTAAGGGGTTGATCGGGCATTCCTTTTCATTTATGGGCAAACATATTTCACATTTTGTCAAGCATGTTTAAGACTTCCTGCATGTAAAATTCTGAATTATCTCGGCGTATTTATACCTGATGTCATCAATCCGTCAATGCACACCTCTCTTTCTTATTTAATGGGTCTTATTTAATTTATTTTTCTCAGGAATACATTTTGTGCAACTTTCTACCACTCTGAAATGTATGAAAACTATTTTGACATCTTTTTTGGTTTGTCTTATTTTTTTGCAAAGTGCACGTCTTTAAACATTTAAAAGTCTCCATGCTTTTCCTGACTACCGAGCGCGCTGTTGCGGTGATGTGATTTCAGGAAGACACTGTTCAGTTTAGGGCTTTTCTTTCAAATTGTTCACCCAAAATGTGCTAATTGAAAACATTTTTGAGAAAGGATTGCTCATTGGCTTACTGCCAAGCACTGACACAACAAAGAATCACCAAAGAAAAGAAATTTATGACAGCAAAATATCCAAAATTCTAGGAACTTTTTGTGCTGAAATAGCCATGTAACATTAATCTGCCCGGAATTACATCAAAATTTTGCCCATGCGTGAATATGGAACTTTGCATTAGCATAAAAACGGAGAAAACACCAAATCACCCTTCAAAATGGAAAAATAAAACTTAAAAACAAGGTTCAATTGTGACACAGAGATGTATTTTCAAGGTTTGCATTGAACTATTTCTTTTGCTTGGGCCTTTTAAATAAGTGTTCGGTCAGACATAGACAATAAAAAAATTAAGAAATAACCCAAGAGAAGTGTTCCCGATGGTACAACCATTGCCAAACATACATGCCCCGACGTCTTGCACGTCAGGAAATCGTCAACGTAAAGATGTCCCTTGCTCAAACGTTTAAACAAGACAGTATAGAAAAGATCAACAGTGAAAAAGAAATTATCTGAGCCCTTTTCATTTCAGTACATCTTGTATCCCTCATAATAATTGTGTTACATTGTAAATTATACAGTCACCAAGATGTTTTGGGGAAAAGCAACCTCGGAGGAAAATAGGAAAATATATCACTTAAAAAAATCTTACTATTTTGAATGTCCAAATGATGGAAGTGATTGCCCATAAACGAATAAGAAACTAAAAGCGTGATAATACGTTTTAAGCGCACCGACGTTCGCTAATTTGAATGCGTCAACCGTCAAAGGTAGCAAAGACTTAATTTAAGACTGCTACAAGGTAAGTCTTGAATGCACCCAAACGAAATAGAATGCCGCACAACGAAAACGAACATTCAGTGCAAAATCTTGGCTGCCTAAAAATGAAACTGAATGCTCCCAAAATGAAAAAAAACCCCACCAATTTGATTACATGTGCAAAACTCAAGCGAAATTGAATGGCTAATAATGAAACTGATTAGAACAAAATCAGAAATTGGCCGGGAAAACCTATAATTATAATTAATTATAGGGTCCTTGCAATTAATTTTTCTTAGGAATACATTTTGCGCAACTTTCTTCTACTCTGAAATGTGTGAAAACTGCACATTTGACATCCTCTTCTGGATAATCTTATTGCAAAGTGCACTTTTTTAAACATTTAAAAGTTCCGGACTACCAAGCGCGCTGTTGCTGTGAAGTGATTTCAGGAAGACACTGGTCAGTTTAGGGAGTTTCTTTCATATTATTCACCCAAAATTTGCTAATTGAAAACATTTGTGAGAAAGGATTGCAACAAAGAATCACCAAAGAATCAACAAAGAATCACCAAAGAAAAGAAATTCAGGACTTCAAAGTGTCCAAAATTCTAGCAATTTTTTTTGTGCTGAAATAGCCATTTAACACTAATCTGCCCGGAATGGCAGAATGCTACAAATTAAGTCTTGAATGCCCCAAAACGAAACAGAATGCCCCCAAACGAAACTGAACATTCGAAGCAAAATCTTGGCTGCCTAAAAATGAAATTGAATGCCCCCAAATGAAAAAGAAACCCTAATTTGACCCCACGTGCAAAAATCACGCGAAATTGAATGGCTGATAATGAAAATGATTAGCAAAATTCGGAAATTGGCCGGAAAATCCTATATTAAATCATTACGGGAATTATGCTGTCGTTTTTCGATTCCCTCGCAATGGCTGGGAACAAACAATCGCGAGAAAAAACCCGGCTTTTCCCCCAAATACTGACCCAAATTGACCGAATTTAGATTACTGTAATGGAAATTATTTTTCCCAGGTTACAAACTGGATCCGCGCACCACAAGAGGTTGAACTTCTTGGAAGGGAGGGCCTTGCTTTGCGTCAAGAATAATGAAGATGCATTTACACAGTCTTCTCAAAAACAATATCTTGCTGAAATGTCGATAGTTTAGTTTGTTAATAACCTGCTTCAGAATTATCGTATTGTTGTTCCTTGAATCGGCAGAAATTATTTTTTTGTTTAACAAATGGAATCCATTACCTTTAAGGCTTGCTTATTGAACATAAGGAAACTCGTAAATTTGATTAAATTGGGAGGGGGGGGGGGCGTGCATGTCCCCGACCATGGAATTACCCAGATATATTAATTGAAGGTTTTGACGAATTCAATTAATGTTAACTTCGTTTCCCGACCCTAATAATGTTTTACTTTCCTACGAATTATCCGTTTCGTTGTGACTTCATGAAACTAGCACGCTAAGCAAGTTAGCTGAGGTTAGGGTGAACATCATCATCTGGAATAACAGGACAATAAACCAAACGAATATTGGGAGAAAAAGATTGAAGTGAAATCACGGTGACTTACCAAAGACGCAAGCAACAAGTGACGTCAAGGCAAGACGCCGCATCCTGATGACAGGCTCACCACCTTCCAATAGAATTTAGTCCGTTTTCGTTTCTTTTCGAGTTCGAAAAAAATCCGACGTGACAAACGATTCAAATGTAGATGATTAATACCAACAGAACACACGTCCGTTTGGCCTGGTAACATTCGCCACACTAATTATAGGCCTATCAGTTCAGCATTACGCCTCGGCTGAGCTCAGATACACGCTCATTGAGGCACGATCATTGGCTACTACGATTAATATTAACGCTCATGCATATTCATGTCACAGGAGCCTTGCAGTGAGGGAGGCCCATGGGAAGACCAACTTCTTTTAAACCTCGCCCCCATGGCGTCGAGTAGTACGCTACCAATATCTGCTCTCTCGCTACTATATTGTCATCGAGATCAAGTACACCCGTGAATCGAGGTCAGTGACTATTTTTTCCCCCACTATTGACAAATATACACTATATCCCAACCTCGTTCCTCTACTTTCAACCTCTTGACATTAGTGGACCCTGGTAGGGTAACTAATTGCTTCCTGTATGCTGATTCGATCCCATAGTAGCAAGTGACGTATATATTTTCTTGTTGGTCTATTTGATGATTCTACTTGATGATATTATATACTTCTTGGCCGCGTCTATTTTTTAGCCGTGACGGCTACTGAACCTAAGATTCGTCAGAAACACTCAGAATCATTTGTTCTTGGAACATCATTATCCAGTAGTCTTGAATCAAGACGTTGTTGAAGAGACGTGATAACCCACCGCCGCGAGAGGGCGTTCTCACGAAGCACCGCTATCACCAATGAGACAATTATAATTATAACCTATACGTTAGGCCAAAAAAAAAAAAAATAAGTCGGTCTCTGGTCAGCGCGCGCGTCGACTTCAATCATGCGCGTCGATCTTTTTTTTTTCCAAAATGTTCCGCGGTAGCTCCAACAGCGCCCTCTATTTTTTCACCTCCTCAATTTTTTTTTACTAAAGAGCACCAAGGAATGGGAAATTGCACCAAGGCAAATGATCGAAAGCACCAAGGCAAATTATGGAGGATACTAATGTACATGAGGACACCAAAAAAGCAAAATAGTACCCACCTTGTCTGTACAATCCAAGCTTGAAGAAAAAAAAAAAGGCAAAAAAAAACAAAAAAAAAAAACCGCGGAGCCACGTCAATTCCGGAACTTTGGTCTGACCAGAGACCGAATATATTTTTTTTGGCCTTATGGCTGTGGTTTATCACCCACGAACTGCCCCGCGCGATATATCTTTTTTCCATACCACACAATCGCTATGGGCGTATATCAAAGCACTTTCAGTTAGTTGCAAGTCAGGTTCTCGAACTTTATTTTCCCTTGAAGAAAATTCTCAAAACCACAATAGCCAAAGAAAATTGTTCCAAATTCCTATAGAAAAGAAAGCTTTTATAGGAGAAAAAAAAACTGAAGAAGAAAAAGAAATAAGATCTCATCACACCCAGTGGGATTCGAACTCATGACCTACAGATCTACAGTCCAATGTAGTAGCCACTACTGCACTACAACAGTCAATTGAGTCGTTGAAAGGTAGAGTAGCTCATTTGTGATTTCTGCATTAATGTTGTTTCGTTTGAAGCAACAAAAAGTGCTCATAAATCTAAAGACGGGTACTTAACTACTATACCTGATGACGTTTTAGCTCTGTGAATGCTGTTTATTCCGAGACAACAATATTTCAATTCAAAAGTTGTCGAGTCTGTTTTGAATTGCGCCGGAAATCAGCATCCGGAACACGTTCTCATTCAGCCGATGACAGCTACGCGATGTCACGCACTGAATCGACGAATAATAACGACCAATTACAAACCATTAACTAGGCCTACTAACGGCAATTTCCAAAAATGCGTCACTTGACCCATCTTTGGAAATGACCTTCTTTTATTGTTTTCTTCAAAATGACAGCATGCTAAGAGGAACAATTTCACAGGAAGTTTAGTGCAATTACTATCTTTAGTAAGCTTGTTAACAATAATTTTGTCACTTAATTTTTTGCATAGCAAATGATTATATTATTGCATATATAGCGCCCTCCAGCGTAATTCTCTATATAGTCTCAACTGTGTGGTATGAAAAAAAACCCGCGAACCGCCAGAAACAACTGTTCGTCGTGATAACGCCCTCTCGTGACGGCGGTAAACTGACAACCAATAACCCAGCTGGATTAATAAATAACAGGGGCGGGGGGACTTCATTATTTAACTAACCCTAAATCTGCTGAAATCAGACCGAAAAATTTCCGTATTTTGTTTGACTTCAGAGGTGTATAGACCAGCCACAGAAAAATATTCTAATTGATTCCAAGGGAATGTGTAAAATTCCACATTTTTAGTAAATTATAATAGGGCACAGCTCCTGGCATGGGGGGGGGGGAGGAGGGCACAGTACCAGCTTGGGGGCAGGGGGGCGCCCACACCATAACAAAAACACAATTACATATATTTTAACGCTTATGGCTGTTTCCGATAAGTAATAAAAATAAGTAATAATTATCAAATACTTGGTGTCTTTTTAATTATGTTGGTGAAACAGTGTGTTTTCCAACTGGTCCACAAATTGAAAGGAAAACTTGGAAGAAGTTACAGAAATAAAATTTTGTCTCGTCAAAATAAGTACAGACATACATACACAGAAAGACAAACTTATTAAGGTTTTAACATACTTTAATAAGATATCTGGGTCGTATATACATCAAAACATTTAAAAAGTGACACAAGATTTCCACGATTTTTTAAAATGACTTAAGGAATTATTTAAAAAAAAATCCAATTCGAAAGATCAAAAACATGAACTGTTAGTGCATGAAGCTAAGATAATCAATTGGATTTGTCTCCGTCTTGAAAGTGATTAATTTGTGTGTGTTGTGGGGGGGGGGT
>CM057149.1:10267696-10317696 GCA_029964075.1 Patiria pectinifera | reverse complement strand
TAATATGTGTAAAGCCAAGTTAAATCAAAATATTGCCTTTACCAGGGTATTTTGCTATGTTTGTTTGAAACCATGACATTTTGCATCTCATAAGTAACAAAAGTTGAAACAGTGACTTGAAACATGAACCAAAAATGAGTGGATACTCACCAAAGTCTGCTCTGCAGAACTGGTCTTGTGGATGCGAAGGAGCACAACTACATGCCTGGCTTCCAGTCAGATATGTAAACAACACACCAACCAGAATAACAACACTAACAGCCCTCATAGTGTGAAACAAGGATTGTCTACTAAACAACCAAACTGTGAAGTCAAACTTTTTTGAGTCAAAGCACGCTTTGCAGGACACTTGACTTCAGCCACCAGTACTTGAGCTGTGCTGTTTGAAGTCCGAGTGTCTTGAGTTGTCAGATCATGGAACACTGACTGGGAATGCAAAACCTCTGCCCTTTATATCATCCTGCTCCCTCGGCTGTTCCAGTATGTGGTTTGACCCCTCTGGGCAGAGTTCCTGAAGCATCACCCACGTCTGGCCAATGAGACGGCATTTTGGTCAAAGCAGACACCAGTTTTGTTGTTAGTGTATAAACAGGAAATGTCTTTGCTTTTGTTGATGTTCATGAAAGTTTTAGTAACTTTATCACCGACTGATTTTATTTCTCAGAAAAGGTGTGTGTAATTGGGTACAAAAATGTGGTCATTTGGTTGAAATTAATGTTACATGTACAGTGTATGTGTAATTTAAAAAATGTTTGGCTTGTATGTATCATCAAGTAACATAATAATTGAAAAAAATACAATATAATAGAAAACATAGGAAATGGTAATCAGTTCATTTCAAAAACTTTTGAAATAAAGACTTTTAAAGTGGAACAATTATTCAAGAAACTCCAAGAATAAGTTATTCCTAACTTCATTGTGACACAAATGCAAATAGCAACCAGTGTTGGACCAGTGTTCAGACTTCAATGGTGTCTTTAACCTCCAAGATTCAAGAATTACATGTACATATGTAGTATAGAAGATAAGGTTTGGAAGTTAAAATTTGTCCTGTTTCATTGACCTTGTATTCTCACCTATATCACACAAGTTGCTCCTGTAATAAAAACCATATCCTGACTCCTGTCTGGCAAAATGCTAGCAAAGGAAACGTCAGCAAATAAAGGAAGTTTTTTCTGATGAATTGATGCTATTAAATTTCTGTTCAGTTCCGGAATTTAGCAAGGATACGGTCCATGTACGTGTTTCCCATAGTGACATTGACGTGGAATAGACATATTAAAATAGGCCATTAACCTACATCATTATGATTGAGATGACACTGAATGATTTTAATGACAGACATTTTGGTTTTGATATTGTGGGGTTGTGATTGTCTGTACTTGACTGGTGATGGTTTCTTGGGAAGTGTCAAGGCAGTTTTTTTATAATTTGTTTGTTCTTCAAAATATATGGTTTTGCTGCTTGCTTTATCATGAGTTCTTTGTCACTCGTAATATTTTTTTTAAAAATCACTATCAAAATATTTTATTTTCTATAGGGGATTGTTGTTGAGAATTTTTTTTTCCAGTTTATATTTCTCTCTCTCATTTTTTTTGTATTACTTTATTTATGTTGTTTAATTCAACTTTCTTCATGATGATTGTCCCTTTCTCTTCCCCTTCTATATCTCAGCACAGAAATCCTTCCTTTCTATCATCACATGTATACTTTTCATTCTTTTAAATGGATTTTGTTAGGCAAGGTGGTTCACTAATGTAATAGCAAATTTATAACTCCTGTGAAGTTAGGTTTTTGCCAGAGGGTAGGATGCCCATAAGTAGAATAACAAGGATTTAAGACTTCCTTTCATGATGGATTAATTCAGGGTAATGTGTATTGGGAATCAAAATTCTGTCCCTGAGTTTTCCCAAGGAAAGGATATTCAAAAGCGGGATGAATTGACAGATGATGTGCATTTTCTGCCAAGATATTGGTGGTTGTTATATTTGTAATTGTGTAAATGGAATTAGATATCCTTTCAAAGTATTTTTTCAGATAGAGGGAGGTACTACTGCAAGGTGGAACACTAATCAAATTCAGTAATTTCATAAATTTTGTTGGAAAGTCTTTAACCAGTTTTTCCAGATAAGGGACTAGATTTAATACAGAATGACAAATGAGTCCCTTTAGGTGGAAACAGTTAAATTCTGTTAACATTTTAGTTTCAATCTTTGTCCAGAGGGAGTCAGTAATCAGAATGACTATGTTTGTGCTATTTTTGTCTCCTGAATACGTTGGGGGGGGGGGGGCAGTAGTGGGTAGTTGTGGTTTCATTAGGCTAGGACTTGGCCAGCAGTATAACCTTGACGTTTGTAACTGTATGTCTGGGTTCTCAGTAATCTGCAATTGTGTAGGTGGTGGTCATTCCCCCCAGGTCACATGGTAGTAGCTACATGTATCAGGTGATTTGAGTCAGGTGACCAGATAATCTCCATTATCGTGGACATTAATTCCTTTTGGATGAGGGCCTATAGTATCAAAGAGCAAGGTAATCATGTTCCATGCCCTATGGTTATTTGTAGGTATTTGTAACCATAAGAATTCACTTTCTGTGCTTCGATGTAGGATTTGTTTTTTTAACAGAAGTGTTAGTTCCCAGTTTATTTAATTATTTATGATTTTTTACATTAAGTCACTGTCAAAAAGTTAAAAGATGACAGATTTGTTTATTCATAGAATGACCTTGATATTGGCAGTAGGCCTATATTATAACTTATCAATCAATACTAATTGATAGACAAGTGAGACTTTTCATCACATTCGTTTAGATATCAAAATTCTAGTAGCAAGAAACTCTTCGTTTGGTTGCTGTTTTGTCCTTTTTAATTATTATAAGTAGTGAAAGAGTTGGTTGAATTTTGTTGACGTAAATGGAAAGGTTAGATTCTGGTTCCATGCTGTGATGATGTGAAGAGATGAATGCTTGACCAACAATGCATATCATTATGATCTGTCATCGAGCATGTTTTCAACTTCATTCAGTCTTGAAAGGCAAAGTGGAGGCTATTTTGGTTTAATAATTATCAGATTCTTGAGCTGCTTCAGTGTGCCGTGAATACTTTCCTAGGAATTAATATGAATGAAAGGGTCAGGGGAGTGTTGATGACGCATTAAGACCTAATAGCCACTCCCTCCTCTCCAAGTAAAAAAAAGCTGTAATTTTTATAACTATTTCGGATTTTTTTGTGCATTGACTGCTTGGGTGCACCTGAGTAAAACGCCAATGCCATTTTTTTTATCAGAAATTCTCATTTCTATTTGTTATAAAATGAAATTCAATTAGCATCCAAAAAGTCAAATACAAAAAGTCTTCCTATTTATTTGTTTGTCATGTGAAATGAAACTGCTGAGAAAGTTCTGCCGTTGGCAACATTTTGCATTCACAAAATTATCTTTCATCAACAATAACTCTGATTTTAAATCACACCTTTTGGCAAAGAACTCAAAATTATCCCTAGTGATTTAAATTTCTTTGGTTTATATACTACAATGCAATTAGGTACTCAAGTAATAAGGGTTTTCCTTCAAAAGGGGACACTGTTCCAGGAAAAATCGTTGGTCCTTGATTATGAAGCAATGTATACAATGTATCTTATTCTTGCACCCTACAACCATGGTACAACCTTGACTTCAGGTTGCCACTCACCACAGTAACAAGACCAGGTAATCCTGGATCTCAGCCCACTACCTCCTGCTAAGTGAAATGTGTCCTGAACACCCCACCACAAAAACCACTGAACCACCCATTGCAATATTCCTGATACTGGTTTATCTGTGTAAAACTGTAACCTTTTCTGTTGGTTTTTTTCTTTTTTAAACATTTTCCAAACTGTTTGGGACCAAAACAAAATCAGTCCTGGAAATTTCCACCTCTCAATCATTATGTAAAATGCAACCTTCTGAAATTAAACATTCTTGATTTGAAGTTACTCTTGTCATCCTGCTGGCTGGCTATTCCTCCCACACAATCTCCTAGACAAATTGAAATCCATCCCGAGTATCTGATATCTCTTTGCCCAGCCATTTTGTCTCGCTGTGGTTCATATCTGTGCAGTTGTTTGGCCCACATTTGGGCCACATACCGGTAAAACTACAAGCATGTTATTTTTTTTTTATTTTCAAACCAGGCACATCATGGCACCAGAACATTTTCACCTCTTCAGATCATTGCACTTATTGCGTGGGTGATGGCATGTTATTTTATTGGAGCTAACCAACCATCTGGTATGGCTGTATGTTTACTGTGAGGAAGGACAATGTGGTAAATTTAGTCCTTGACTATTGACTTCTAAAGCACGATTACTCAACCATAACTTCACTGCTTCTAAATCCGTATTTGAGGAAATAATTTAGGAAGTCTATGACGGTGGACATGTGTTTTTTTTCTTGGTAGGTTCATCTGTCGAAATCATCAAATGAGTTTGGTTCTGGCTTTTAGTAAGACCTTGAAGTTCCCAATTGTGTTCCCTCTGACAAAGGGACAGTGAGAAAGTCAGAAAAGGGTGTAGGCGCAGGCGAAAGTGATTAGTATTAATTTTTGAAATGAATAAAAATCTATGAAAAACTGTATGCATAATAAATCATCATTTTGTTATTGAAGATTCTAATGCAACATAATTACCATTGCAAATAATATCTATAAGTTTGGATCAGGTTAGGGTTAAAAATACATGAAGTAGTTTTGAACACTAATAATCATATTTATTTAAAATTATAAACCTATTATATAGGTGGGGTCTTTAAACCCTGTACATCTTAAACTTTGAAAGCAAGAGACCACTCCAAGTGACAGTATTGAAATTACAATACTACATGACCTTTTGAATAAACTAGACTTGAATCCTTTCTGTTTTGTTCTTCATCTCATCAATCTGCCTTCCTTTAATAATCCATTTGTCCTTACTGCCCCAAAGTGCCTGCTTGTTACTCCTTATACCACTCCAAACCACCCAGCATTGGGGAAGCGGGTGGGAGGGGGGGGGGGTCATGAATATAATACAGAATAAATACAATGTAATACAAAATAATTACAAGGGCCAATAAGGAATCTCACCCCAGTGAAATCAGACCATTTTGATTTGTAGATTGCTGGTTAGGAGCAATTTGTAGCAGTTTCATTCCTTTTTCATCAATACTTAACTACAAACCTATGTAAAGAGCTGAAGTTCCAGAATTTAGTCCTGAGAAAAAGGAAAGTGTCCGGGAATTAGGATTTCTTTTGAGATTGTTTGAAAACTTTTATTGTTTTTTATTGTTGTTTTTTCTGGGGGGGGGGGTGAGTGAGTGGAAGAAATTTGGGTAAATGGGGAGGGGCCAGAAGGGGATTTTGGAGGGGTGTATGTTTGCCAAGAACATGTTGAACGCACAACTGCACTTAAGGGAGTGTCTGAAAAATGGAACAAATTTCCTAGTGTCTGGACCAAAACATTGTTCAGTTTATTTACTGGAGACACATGCGTCAAAGATGGGAGTGGTCTTCCAGGCACATTTTCCAGTTGGTTTGGCCATGCAGTAACCATGGTGATAGTAGCAGTCCTCATGGGTATCGCTGTTACCGTGGATACAGGTGATGTCATTGGGTGTGGTTGGAGGACAGTAGGCATAGGGACGACAAGTGTAAATCTGAAAATAAAAACACAAGTGAGATAAATAACATTCTTGGGTTGAATTTGTAGTTTCAACTTTCATTATCTAAAGATAATTAAGAGCATCACTTCATCTCAAGTGTCCTTTTGCCTGTGCAGTATTTTTGCCTGCCAGTGTCTAATGTCAAGAGAGGGCACTGCAGTGCAATGAATACTTCTTACCTGGCATTGTGGTGCACAGCCTCTGTTGTATGCTCCATTGATACCTCGTCGCTGCATGGTAGTCAGCTCAGAGTAAGGGCGATGGAAATGACAAAATTGCAGGGAAGCTTTGCCATTCACAACATTCACTGTCAGATTGTAAGAGAATGAAATAAAGAAGACAAAGACCATAGTATGACTTGCAATGAATTGTCAATTCTTTTTAAAATCAGAAAAAATAGAATACAATTGAAAAGGGTAGATTAGACACACCACTAGAGAAACAAACTCAGTATTTTATGAAACCAACATAAAAACAACCTGGGCCGCAAGTATTATTTGGTTACTTGACTAATCAATCAAAGCGTCAATTATTCGGTCACAGTTTTATATTAAATTAATTGAAAACCACTTTTTGAAAATAAGGCTTCCTTTCAGAGGGCGGAGTAAGAGAACGGCCAAAATGTCTTAAATCAAAGCACTGGACCATATGATGAGAATATCGTCACGGATATGATGTCTTTCTAACACAAATCGGAATTGCCTAAGTTTTAAATAAATCGAGATAAAGGCAATGTCGTTTTATATCGTTGCTTTTCTCAACCCGCATTTCCTAAAAAAAAAAAAACCACCCGGGCGTTTGATTATTAAATCGAAACCGAAATCAAAAAAGAACTATTAATCAATCAACAACAAAAAAATTGTAAACTTGTGGCCCTAAATGCAACTTTACCAGTTTGACGTTTTATCTGATGTTATTAGGGGTAACAATATTTTGAAAAAAAAAAACGTTTGAAGGAAATATACCAAGGAAATGATTTAGATCGAGTTTAAGTATCTCTGCCAACTCAGTCCGTGTAATATGAGATAGTTGGGTTCAGAGGTTCTACCTGTGAGTAAGTATCGTTGTCCAACCTCTAGCCATGGGACTCCACAAGACACATTCCTAGCTGTAGTATTGACGACCAACTCATTGTCTTGAACATTCCATAGCTGCCCTGCATATCCTTGCCCCTTCTTGACACCGGTGATGTGAATCTTGTAGCTTACAATGGTTGGTTGGCCCGGTAGGATTGATGGATCAGGTGGACCATGCAGGAATAGCTTGGTTTGAACTCTGCCAATGATGACTGAATGTGTGCAGTGGTAGGAAAAATAACAATTGATAAGTTACATGTAGGTTGGACTTATAAAAGTTGTCCAGATCTCAAGTGTAGGCCTACATGTACAAGTATAGGGTCTCCATGTGCAAACAAGAGCTAATGTTGAGAGGCCAGTGGACAGGACAGGGGGTGTGTGTGTATTTGTGCAAAGTACGCACAACTTATTTAATTTGGAAGTGAGCGTTAGGCATCTTAGGCACTGCGTTTGATTGTCTCCCAGTGGTCTCCCTCAATCCTCCCTTTCTTACCCGTGAAGGGGTACTTGTGCACACAGCCCATACCCTTATTGTCCATCTTAAGTACAACCTTTTTAGTCATCAATATTTGTTTAGTCAAAACATCAGCAAAA
The DNA here is from genome assembly GCA_029964075.1 of Patiria pectinifera. NCBI lineage: Eukaryota > Metazoa > Echinodermata > Asteroidea > Valvatida > Asterinidae > Patiria > Patiria pectinifera. The sequence goes on along the minus strand of CM057149.1, from coordinate 10,310,356 downwards.
ATCCTGGTACTTTCGCTAGCATATATCTCAATTTATCATTTTTTTTTTTAGGGTGCATGGGAAGACATTTGCCCACCCCACCCCGGTTGACATCACTGCAGATGCCCATTTTGTTAAATGTGTATTAAATTAATAGCAAATATGACTTCACACCTCTTTTCCCTTTTTTCTCTCCTTTTGTTCCCCTCCTTTTTTGTTTGTTTTGCTTTTCTGGGGGGGGGGGCAAGCACCCCCCCCCCCCCTTGATGCCCATGGTGACTGAGTAACTGAGCTGAGTACTTACTAATTATGTACGTCCTAAATTGCTGTTAAACTCTTTGGTCTGAATCGTGGTTTGACCATGCCACACATACATGTTCAGTGGTTTTGTTGCATTGTCATGCTGAAGATAGAGCAGACAGATGAAAACAATAAAAGGGAAACTTACTTTGAGAACAGATCTTACTTACCCAAATCAGCTCTGCAGAATTGTCGTTGTGGATGTGTCGGCTGACACATACAGCTCAAGACAGAGGGAAGAACCAAACCAAGCATGAAGACAGAAACAAGAAGTACCGTAGATGGGCCCATCATATACTGGTTGCTAAAATCAAATCTTATTGGAAACGATTCAGATAACAAGTTTACATCAAACCAATACTTAGTTGGCGCAGGGATAAATATGGAATCAAGTTTGTAAGTGCTCTACAGATCAGTGACTAAAGGTTGCTGTCTACAGCTCTCTTTTAAACATTCGCACCTTGTGCTATTTGATCTAGTTCTGCTAGATCCGGCACTGTTGAAATCCTAAACTCCCCGACCCAAGCCAAGGTTTAGTTTCTGGGAGTGGTTACATTCTTCCACTCAATCTGTTCCCCTCGGGTGTTTTGGTTCATGTCACATGATTTCATACTTCATAACCTTATCCAAAGGTCTTGCTATGTCGAGTAATGTTACACACTCTTGGGAGACCTTGCTAATGTTACAGAAATTAAAGCAACTTGCCAGTTTCAATGTCAGCAGGAATTAATCAAGAAAATTTAATTAATTTGTCAGAACACTCCTGGTTAATTAAATATCACATTACAAGGTTGAGCCAGTCGAGCATCCAAGGATGGACTGGATGTCATTGTTTTATCTTAATTGTTCGTCAGACAGATGGTGGTTTGAGACACAAGGATCTTCTTTGACCTTTAATTATTAGTCCGTGTAGTTGGGATTTCATCACCTACTTGTGCTACCATGGTATGTGGTTTTGAGTCATCTGCATTTTGTGTTCCAAAGAATTTATTTTCTTTACTCGGAATCCCGATATATTATCCAACTTCGATGGTTTTGTTTTCAGGGATCGTTTTTTTTTTTTTTTCGTGGAATGGCCTGATATGATTAATATGAGGACTCTTGACATTTTGAAAGGCTGATTCATTTTGAGTATAAAAGTCAGACCATACTTTTTCAATGCCATTGTTATTGTGTCTGCCATGACATTTCAAGAATTATTTTTTACTCCCATTTAATTGTTTACGTAGTTACTTTTACGCTCTTTGGGTCTTTGCTGTAAAAATGCAACTTTAATGTCTTTTCAATTTTGTGGTTCTGCAGTGATCTGCAGAAAAGTCACTCAATCTCCAAATGCTTACAAATTTGGGTAAAAGAAGATATTATATATATTCACTGTTAAACTGTTCTCAGCAACTTTTGCTTAGATGGCATACTCACTATCACAAGACTGGGGGGAAAATATGTAAGTGAAAATAATATTGAATTAAATAATGCCAAATTAGGCGTGCTCTGATCAGATGGATAACCAGCCCCTATAAGCCCCTATTTTATCAGGATCTTGTGGTTTGATTCAGAGCTTTGTGGTTTTTGTGGTTTTGTGGTTTTGTGCCTGGGGGTCAAATAAAGAGACCAAAAACTTCCCTAACTCTGTATTCTTCCAGTTCTTGTTAAGAATGAGAGAGTTACTGATTTTCGTGGAAGTAAAATGTCAAGTGACACTTTTTGGGGCAAGGTTGAACCACTGTAGGCCTAATGATAATTAGCAAATATCTTTAAATATCACTAGTTTACAGTAGGCCAAAGTATGTTTACATCATAATATACTTTTCAATTTCGGATAAAATAGCCTTTTTTCATTCTAGAATTAATTAATGCTGTCACCATCTAGTTATCAAAATATTTAAAATGACTTGGAAGTGTTTGTAACTGAAATGACAGATGATTGTCCTCATGTAGCGTCTTAAATCCTTGTGAGATCACCATTTCCAAGTAGACAGGATGTATACTTGCTTGATTCATTCTGCCATTAATCTTTCAAGAGACTTGAGATCTCAATTGATCACCAGGTGTCTTTCAAAGCAGGGGATATGGATTCCTAGTATGGTGGATTTTGCCAGTCTAAAAGGGATGACGTCATTTTGAAAACCTTCAGAAACATATTGTAGACTTCAACTTCTTGGAATGTTGGACTCTGTTCTTAGCTGGTAAAACTTTTCATACAGCCAAGTATCGCCACCCAAGTGTAAAGATTCTGTTTAATTGCAATTGACACAGCTATTCTCTTTCACTGGAAGCAGTAGTTCTGACTCAGAATCTTTTCTTTTTTTAACTCTGAAAAAGGATTGACAAAGGAAATAATCCTACATGAACACACTCTGTGGATGGATGCAGGGAAGATTAATGGTTTTACTGTGCTCCAAAGGCATGTGGATTTGCATGCAATTTATTCCCAAAAAATTTATTTTTTATTTTTAACTGCTATCGGAGCATTTGAGCACAGTGTCTTCCAGATTCTCTCTACAAACTGGCCATTGAAATTTAGGATTATTATGTGATTAAGAGAATCATGAATTCTAGGAATTAGGATGAAAAAGCTTATACAGTGTGAATTTCTTCTATACACCCCATTGACCTCAAATTCTTTAACAGTACATAGGGCACCCTAAAGGTGTTCTTTACTGTCTCTGAATTTGTCTACATGAGCCATACTATATTGTGAAAATTCTTCATCTCAAGAAAGCTTACAAGAACTGAAAGTTAAGATTCGTCACCGATAAAATTTTTTTAGTTGGATGGAAGTCCAAGTAATCATACAGTGATTATTGGGAAGGATTGTAGATAATTGTCATCAACAATCTCAAAGCGCTTTACAAATTTATTACCCCATTCATTAGGCCACGAGACCACGCAGCAGCTGATATATCAGCGCAGAGGTACCCATTAAAATAACTCCTGGGTTTAGAAGAGCAATTGTAGTTAAGTGTCTTGCCCACCAAAAGCACAAACACCATGTTCCTGGCAGGGTTTGTAGCAGGGCCTATATTGACACATGCAATTATTGTAAAGTGGATTGTGTGTTCAGCATCTATCATCTAAGTATGGTACATAAATCACTTTTGGCTTAAACAAACAACAAAATTTACCTAAAATCAAACTGAGTAAATAAGGATTAAATTTGTTAATAGGCTGCCAATTAAATGATAAAGTTACAGCTTATGAATGGTGTATAATCTTAAAAAGTCTAATAAATACGTACGGTGCAAAATAAGCTCTATGAAATGAACTATTCTAATAATTCAATTAATTTAACTGGAAAACATGAATATATAGTTGTTTCATTTAAATCTAGAGTTTGTGAAATTAAACACTGTCGCAATTAGAAAGCAAACTATATGATTCATTTTTTTATTGAGCTCGTCAATGCCCTGTGGTATGGTACATGTGAGTTGCACAGCTCCAGATGATAGTCTGCTGCCCTCTATAGGTGACTGGTGATATTTTAAAGTGAGCCTTCCATTTGGGCATCTTGTGGCTACTCGAGGTGAAATGCAAGATTTTGTGAAACAGAAAACTCATTCAGAAGGGAAACCAATTGTCATGGTAACCTATCCCATTTCAGTTCTTGTTTCTACGACCTTTTCTTTGGCAGTTTTTCATATCAGAGCTTTTCATCCAGTCACATTTGTCTGCCTTCCTTCCCTTGGCATAGCAACGGGAGTGCCTGGCAATGCAATCGTTGTCATGGTAACCTATCCCATGTTGGATGTGGTCGTCGTGTGGTGGCAGATAGACACATGTGGTAGAAGGAAGATCACTGGTGCATTCTGGGTTACCACAGGTCATAATCTGCAGAGGTCAGATAGATTGTGTTAGAGCATGTAAGGGTGGATCCAAGTGTTGTTTGGGTGGCTTACCCCAACTGACCAAGTAATAATATTTACAAAATGGGAAATAATCCCAAATGTCTCTAATAATAATAATAATAAAGGCATTTGTACGGCGCTTTATGTAAAAATACCTCAAAGTGCCTCACAATAAAAAACTATAGAACCTATAGGCAATGAAAATACTTAAAAGAAAAATATACAAGTTACTTAAAGTGCTACAGTGACAAGTACTTAAACACGAAAGCAAACGAAACTGCCAGAAGAAAACAATTGAAACCTAAAAAACTTTAGCCAAATCAAAAGCATTCAAAATATCAATTATTTACAAATACCACATGCACCTTAAGAGTGCTAAAAGTAGAAAACCTCCAATGCAACACAGGGGGAAAATGGCTACAAAAGCAAAAAGGTACCATGCAACACATAACGCCAAACCAAAACAAAAGTAAAATGCATAAAAATTCACCACAAGCATCCTCTCAATTGTCTTTATTCAAAAATTCCACACACAGTATATAGAATGATGTAGAGACAACTCTGAATAAATAACTCTTTCTCCCATATTGATTGAGGGGTGCTTAATTACAATGCACGGCCACCTGTACTGATAAGGGCTCAAAGTTCTCAAATTGTTCAAAAGCAGTATTCTTCTTACCTGACACATGTCACATAATTGACCGTAGTTATTCTTTAGACCTCTCTTCTGTAGTTTGGAGATATGGCGGTATTCCTGAATCCAGTCACACATATTGATCTGTCCTGCTTCACCACCTGGTAAAAGAAGAGCCAAACTCAACAATCTGATCAAGAGCAGCCAACAGTCAGCCGACATCTTGTAGAGATGTATTGTTTGTGCTATTTTGAGTTTCAACCCACCCCCCCCACCCCCACCCCCTAAAAGAACTAAAACCCGACCCACCTTTTGTCATGGAATAATGACATTGTGAGTTCTGCATTATTTGCAGTCCAATATAAATACAACGGTTCTCACAGGGTAGACTGGTTCCTGCCTCCCTTTCAAAATCAATAATAGGGACTGGGAACCAGTCTACTGACAGGGTGGCCCCCTTTTTTGTCACAAAAGTGACCTATAATAAAAACCCTTTTTCTGAGGGTCGAGGAGGACCAAAATGGAAAACAAAGTGTTTTTTGTTCAGTTAAAAAAATATGTTTAAAATTTTGATATGAACAAAAAAAATTATTTAAGAGTACAGAGTGCACATCTTTAACAACATGTTGGACCCAATTCAATGACAATATCACAGAAGATGGAAATCAAACATGCCAAGACCTTGTTTAAGAACACCGTTGGTCCTTTTAAGTTTACTTTTATTAGGAGGCTTTGGTGTTTTTTAATAAACACTTACATGTATGTTTAATGAAACAATTCATGAAATATTGGGGCTGAATAATGATACAGCGCCCTCTATAATTAGAAGGCTAAGTGCAAACTAAGCAGTGTCACATTTATCACGTTATGTTGGGAATGTCTCATCAGAGCAGGCATGATTTGGTTATGGGGGGGTGTCAGGTGTCAGGGGGGTCGGGGAGGGATGAAGGGGACTTTGGGTATCACAGCTCCTAAAAACCTTATTTCACAAAGCTTGATCTGCTTGTTTGTTTGGAGTGATTGATGTTGCACAAAACTGTTGCCGTGTTTCTTTTCTCTTACAAAATTTGAATAAAAAGAAGAAAATCCTCAGATATTGGCTGTCTTCTAAAAAAAAATAATACTACCTTTTAAGTGTTAATTTCAGAATCACACATCTTTCCTATGAGAAGCCACTGTGAACAAGGTTTCCATGTCAAAGCCTGAATGCCTGATTGCAAATTCTGTTACCAGAGAAGAGAGTTTATCAGTGTCAGAGAGTTTATCAGTGCCAGACTTGATAATCTTTCTTAGCATTGTGATTCGAATGTCACAGCCTACCTGCTAGGAGGTAAGATCTGCCTGCTCTGAGTTCCACACCACAGAATCCCATGCCTGGATATGGACTCTTAAGTTCCAGCTCCTCCCCCTCAATCAGTGAATCTCCGCCCACATTCTTATACACAGTCTGGATCGTGATGATATAGATGATCTCATAGTTCCATGGTTCTTGGTTGATGATGCGATTCTTTAGCAGTCGTTTGTCCCTTCTGTTGGCTCTTTGATTGTTGTGTCTATGGGCTGGCATCGCGTCAATGAATTCTGCAGGTTAAATATTAGATTGGGATTAGATCAGCTTTTTTTTGGGGGGGGGGGGGGGGGGGTGCTCTTGTCTAAAGATTAAGAATTAACCTTGATTGATAGTCAATAAGACTTCAATACTAAATAACTTGTTTTTTTTATAGTAAAGGACAGTTCTGGTACCGGTATGTAAAATTTTTCATTGGGTGTTTCTATAAATATTGGAAAAACATCCATAAGAAGGGAAGGAATGAGAAAACAATAGAATAAATTAAACAGTTTTGAAAATCTCCTTGATCACAGACCCCCCTGAAGGATGAAATGGAAAGGTTGCTTTTTTGAAACCCTTTTGGATCCTAGTAAAGGTAATATGCAACACTTGCAAACATCAACAAACAAACTACCAAATTAGTACGAAATGCCTTACTTGACTGTGAAATCCTGTGAAATCGTAGCTCCTGGTGTGCTGTCATTTTCAAATTCAGTTAATTTTTTTCAAAATTAAAACAAAATTTACCAAATTTATTTTGTCCACATTTTGTTTAAAATTGGTTACACATCCGTGAATGGGTGCAAGCAAGCTGATGATTCCCTGACCTGACAATTCCCCTGCATATAAATTGCTCCGTTTCATCTGAAGTAGGGTCAGGGAAACCAACTACAAAAGCAACATTTTTTTCTTGGTTTTTCCAGCATACGAACACAAAACTTTGAAAAGGTCAGTGTAACAACATTTGCTGTAAAATACAAACCCCCAAATCCATCCATTTCTGAAAATAACAGCAATAGGAAATGTTGTATATATTACCTTTAAATAATTGGATAGTATTCTGAATAAACCCTCTTTGGATACTCAAAGCTATCCGCAGTAATCCTTGTATGCAAATATGTTTTGTTTCCTCCAGGAATAATACTATGTAATTTAAAAATATTATCATACCATTTTGGTCCTGGTCCTGGGATGATGGGAGTGCTGTTGACTTTTCAACCTCTTTGCCTGTTGCTTCAGGCCCCTGTGTGAGGGGATTTGCTGTCATGTATGATGTAGGGTTTGTCAGGGTTTCTGTCACTGTAGTTGACTCTGTGTCCAAGTCTGGAATGAGCTGCCATTGTATCAAAACCACTCGACCGCGAATCACTGAGAAAAATGATATCAAAAGATATTTGTTTATGTATAAGTAAAATGTTTATAAGGTTAAACGAAGATCTCAATTTTACCAAACAATTTGTAACTTAAAGCAACTGTCTTCCATTTTGGGAGATTTGTTGTTTAATACCAACCTTTCCATATGCATAAACTAAGTTGGTTCAGTGATTTTATCAGTTACATGACAAATTAGTTAGAGGACATATTTATTTTATCATTATTTTGAAATTAAGTTATCGTGCAAAAGCATTCAAGTTACATTTAAATAAAATTCAGACTTTCCGTTCCTGAGTAGACTGTAACAAGGAAGTGCTGTTACCGTGGGGTGTTACTATGGCAATGGTGAAAGATCATGTAGAATTAATAAACAATCTGAATTCCTTCCAAACAAAGCTGTATAAATCATGCTGTGTATACTCCATGGTTCCCTAAACTTTAAGTGAAGGTGACATGTTTATTTATTGAGTCTGTAATGTTGATAATTGAAATTCTTGTTTTGCAGTGGAAAGGATTAGCCCTATCAATCGTACTAGCGCTTGGATGATTATATAAAGAGAAATTTTTTTTTTTTAATCAAACAAAATGATTGGTCTTTTGAAAAAGTAAAAGAAAATGTGAACAGTTCTGAAGATTTCTGAAATCTTGGCAACAGATTTATTGTCCTCATTACCTAGTTTGGTCCAATCAGCTTTGATGAAATAGAGTTGCTGGTTGTAATTGTTGTCAATGCTGTTTCAGATTTGTTGTTTGAATTAACATCACTGCCATACTTATCTAGTAACAAAGGACCCTGAGTAACCTAAATCACACTACTGCCCTATATCTTCAACTCAAAATTTAAATGATTCTATAGGTCCAAAATGGCAAGATTTACAATTTCTCATAAAATCCCAAATACAGGGTGAGTCAGAAAAAGACAGGCCTTCAAAAGGACTTTGTTGAATATTTTTAACTTTTAGACATGGGTTTTATCACCAGTGATGTTTGAAGACAATTGTGACGGCCATTCTTGAAACCGCATTTTTGAAGGAAAGATGTTCTAGGGTCATTGGGTTTAAATGGTGACATTCTTTGAACACATTGAGCAATTTCAGTAATAGCTTATGAAATTGGCTTTCCAGTCATCATTATTTTTGGTGCTGCCTATTTTTTTAAATATGAAATATAAATTTTGGGGTTGGATTCCACTTTTTTTTGACTCACCATGTTTATTGAAAAGGATGGATGGTGAATAGACACATAATGCAGACCGTCCTGTACATGAAAAGCTAAATCACTAGTTACCGATATGGTACATGATCCTACAGATTTTACAATGAAAACTTAATCAATTAGTCCTTACCATAGTTTGCTGTACAGAAGTGTTGCTGTGGATGAATTCTTGTGCAGTTACAACTCGATGTACTCTCCACAGTTTGGAAGGATACAATAGTCGCAGCTACTGCCAGTATCTTGATTCCAGCAGCAATGCTACACATCTTGACATTGGCTCCAGGTTGTTGTCTTCTCTGGCGATATCTGGTGTCACTTTTGTAACTTTTCCCTTTTTTTTTTTTTGTGTTTTATTGATAAGCAGAAAATGGAAACACTGAATTTTTCACTTTTTATTCAGTCGTGAAACAGCTATAGTTTGGAAAGAAGCAGTTTACATGAGTTCAGTACATTTCACAGGACAGGTTGGTTTGACACTTGTCAGCTTTAAGTGTCTGATGATCTAGATCTTAATTTCACAGATTTTTTTTTGTTGAAGAATGGTGGAATTTTGACTTGAATTTAAATGAGGATGATTTGGTGTGCATTGAGCACTGACTGTCCACTGCAGGATGTACATACATGTACCATTCCAAGGTATGGTGTCCTGTCCAACTTGTTGCTTAATCAGATATAATACTAGACTCAGGAAGCTACAGGTAGATTGCCATTCTCATGACAGTTACATCGACTGGTGTTACTCCCTGTGGGATTGGTCGCCATAGAGATTGCACTAATTCTGTGCTCATGTGGTAGATCACAGTGTTTATGTGACCTAAGGTCAAGTGCACTGAATTCAATCATGAACACCTGAAGACTAGGCCCCAAAAAGTGTTGACTAGAATAGTAGATGTTGACGCGCTAAGCAAAAATTGTGGGATGTACATTGTACAATCACGGGAAAGTTATACATCAGATACAGGGAGTGGACCATGCTAATTTACTTGCACTTATAGTCACCCCATTAATTCAGCCAAAGATGTTAACATTTTTTTCATCAATCCCAGATACATTTAAATATCTTTTAATTTATGTTTTACTCTTCAACAACGTAAGTTATTAAAGCACTGCATGCACAGTGCTGTCCGAGAGTTTGAAAGAAAACAGTCCCAGCTTGCTCGGTGGGATTCAAACTCAAGATGTCCTGCTTATTAGCACAGATGTCTTACAACTCTACCCCTCAGCTTAATTGCTGGGGTTTTGTTGAGTCAGTTAAATGTGGTAAAGCAAAGGAGACCTCAATCAATTTTTCTTGATGTATTGCAAAATCAGTTTCTGTATGAAAACTTTCTGCATTTAAAATTTGCGATGAAGCTGGTGAACTCAAAATAAAGAACCTCTAGGAAATCCTGTCAATAGCTCCATGGTTTTATGTAATGAACAAAGATGCTTGTATGTGAAAGAAAGTTTCGACATTCAAATCTTTTTTACATATTTTACGTGTACGTGTACATATTTTACTAAACAAGAAGTACTGTGTTTGAATTACAGAGGATAGCACACAAAGTCCTGTATTGCATTTTCTTTCTGCCTGCCCTATTGTTTTCTGCCATGCTCTTTAAATGTTCTATCGCATGCAGAGTAGAAAAAGACCATGGTGGCTAGACGACAACATGTGTTAAATATCCAAGGCCCACTGGGGGATGAAAGTTGGCAGAAATGTGTGGTCTGCTCGGAAGTGGCCAAACAATGATGTTATTTTCACCAAACATTGCATACAAAAAATGTTGCACATGGATGTTTGATATGGTTGCTTGATTGAATCATTATACTGTTTCCTTTCTTTAAGTAACTCTTTTCATTCAAAATGTTCTGACGGTTATTTACATTTACTCGTTATAAGGACAACATGCCCAGAAAAGTACATTTACACATGATCCATTGAGGAAACATACTGGTTTCATGTTGTCTTTATTCTAAATTATTACTGGAACAGTGTCAAACAACATTGTTATGACAGTTTCACAATAAACATGTTTGTGTGTGTTTTGAAGCACTAATGTTCTCTGCCTTAAATCCCTTTTAAGGGAAACTTAAAAAAAAAAAATCAAATTCAAAATAAAACCCTGAAATGTTTCAATCTTCCTAAAAATCCAAAGTATTGTTCCTCTTTTAAACTGACAAGTGTATGAAATTACACGTGAAAAGCAGTTCAAAATATGTGAAATTGTATAAGAAAAAGCAGAAGGCTTATGGTCTCTATTTTTATACATGTAGCAGATAAATTTTGTCTTTTGCTCAATCCCACTCCATATGTGTTTTAACAAATTCCAATAAACTTTCCACCGTTTAAAAAAAAACCTATTGTGTTAATCTACAATTTAAACATAACTTGATACTGGCTAAAACCAGTTCCTGAATTTGTGTTCGGGAAAAAAATTAGAGATAAAAGAAGAACACATGTAGACAAGTTTGACAGACTTTGAACCAACTTTTGACCGTACACGTTAAAAGCTGACAACGAAATCTGGAAATTGGCTACCAGTTATCTCTGTCCAATTTCCTCTGGTTTCGGTTTGTGTTGCCCTGGAGTGTGGTACCGGTAGGCTTGTGATTCACATGTCTTTCCACTTCAGACACCAAATTTTAACATCAGTAGGCTGTATATAGAGGGCAGACTTTAGTTCTTGCACAGACCCAGTGGATGGTCATTGTCTCTTTTAGCTTTTTAATCTCGTTTGAAAAAATTTAGAGAATAATATTATAAGCGTTAACTTATGTAAAATGGTTTAGAAGAACTTTAGACTTTTTTTTAGGGGTGTGGGTGGGTGGGGGTTCTTTTAAAATGTTGACAGTTTTTTTTTTGGTTTCTTTCAAAATTTGAATATATTTGCTGGGTTCTCAGTTTGTTAGTTATACAATTATGTTAATCCCCAAAAAGTCAGTTAGGATGAATATTCCCTGATGGCTGCTGTATGAAAATCGTATACGTTTATTAGTAAGAGTTCATCCCTCCTGTGCATATAGGCCCATTGCTGATAATGCAGCTTGCCAGATATAAAGTTCCTAAATACCCTTCTAATTTGAGCATTCAACCTCAAATTGCATTAAGCTTAGATTACAATTTAGCAATCAGCTATATTGAACAACCAACCTCAGACCAGCTTTCCAACTATTCAGCTGAAGATCCAGGTTGAAAAGTGGAAACGTACCGGGGTATATGACCCTTATTTCTGTATATATTTGAACTTTTTTTAGTTGACAGAAATCACACCATGCAAATTGGTTACAAAGATCACTTTATTTAATCTTATCATTCACGGATTTGACTACTATATATTTTGAGTTGAGTCACTTGACATTTATAATACCAGATTTATTTTTGACAGAGAGTTCCCCAGCTCTGATAAACCTCGTTTGTGGTTTTCTTATCAACTTAATGCGGTACTAAGTCGTATCTTGTCTGCAGGAATAGTAACTGATTATTCTGATTTTGGTCCATATATGACTTTACAAACTTTGGTGACTTTTTTAACTTTCTCAACTTTATGACGCTGATCTTAGTTTTGAATATTACAGAATTTCCATAATCTAATTTTCAATAATTTATACAATTAAAGAAAAAAAAAACAATGCCAAGAAAATGTTTCTCTTTCTAAAATTTTGATCGAGCTTGGGGGTTATAAAGATATAGGGGTCGAGAAACTACTTTTTCTATCATGAACCAATTGGTGATGAAAGAGTCTTACAAGTTTACAGTGTAATTATCTGTGAATAAATACATGATTTGCGGGTGACATTTTTGAAGAATATCAAATATTATATTTGTACCTATTTCCAAAGTTATAGCACAAATGTTGAAAGGTTTCTGCTTGTTCTTTCAGACAGGCATGACTTACATACATGTAGATGTCGTCTCATAGTCTTGGTTTCTAGACTTGTTTTGATTTTTGTTCCTCTTATACAGCTGGTCCTGATCCCTGATTGGCTGTTTTGGCAATGTGACGAAACAGCCAACTAGTGCACCCACTTGTGTGATAACTCATCTGCAACAGGTTCATTTATCTAGATGCATACTAATAACCAAAAAGGTTAATTGATTAGACCACCCATGAGATGTACATGTATGCATTCAAGGCCTTGGCATTGACAATCTGGATGAACAAATATAGGTGAAGGTTAATGGTCTTCTCATCAGGGCTAGAGAACTGGGTCAGAAAGAAGTACAATGTGCATACTATATAGATATGGAAATATATGTTCATTGACTGCAGATAGGAATTAGAGAGGAACATAAAATAATTCCATTACTCTAACAAGTATTTACAGTTTCTCTTGATATAAATAAGTCAACAGCATGTTGTGACAAATACAAAAGATGATTGTTAGGTGTGTTTTTTGGCGAGGGGGGGCGATTGGTAAGATGTAAATTAAATATTGGATTTTGCCCTTCAAAAAAGAATTTCATCAAACAGAAAGTGATTGGATTTGAACAATCCAGCTGCCCCAGTGAGCTCTGTAGTAAAGTGGTAAGACATGCAGGAGGTTGTGGGTTCGAGTCCCTCCTAAGTAAACTTCTGAATTGTTTTTCTCTAATTTACATAATTTCATTAAAACTGTGAGTATTCAATGTTAATGAAATTAAGCCGACAGAACCCAATTGATAATTCTTAGAATTTTACTGTTATTTATAAAAATAATCTGCTGTTTTAACTTTCTTAATTAAAATAAATGTTTGCACACTTGTTTAAAAACAACGTTAAAGAAGAAGAGTTTAAATTTGTGCGCCGTATTTAGTCACTTCATGAAGCAGTTAAGGACTACCGGTACATGTACAATTTCTTTTACATTAGTTGATTAAATGACTAATAATTCAAAACAGGTTCAAATTACCTTAGGATGAGAGTCCAAAAGATTTCGACATACTGCATTTCAACTCATGTGCTATGAACTATAACTTAAAGGCAAGTTGTGGTTGGTTAAAATTATCCTTTCCCAAATTTTTTTTGGGCAAGTCATACTATGATTTTGTCCTCTGCTCCCTGTAATGGTTTGTAATCTTTTCCAAGATTCCTTTGGCTTCCTGACTGTCAACAGGTGGATAAGGGAATGCATCTGCCATGTCAGAGATAGAGGAAGGATTCTTGGAATCAAAAGGGTTTCTACTAAACTCATCCTCATGTACTGCCATTGGATCATCCCCTGATAAAGGAAACTGAGGCTTAAAAAAGTCTGAAGCATAATCTTTACTGTCTGAACTTTCACTTGGCTGAAATTGAGGATGCATTGTAGTTGAAAATAATGTCACCTTTGATTTATTTGGTTTACTTGTTGGTTGGATTGTAATTTGTTTATTTGTGTAGTTACTGAATGGTAAAGAAGAATTCTTAGAAGATTCTGTAATTTCTTCAAACTGTAATGATACATTTGTCTTGAAATCAACTGGCATAGCATTTGATGTGTTAAAGTCGCCAGGGTTGGGCTGTTGTTCATTTTGACGAGGTGACAAGGTTGATGTTGCCATATGTGTATCCTCATCTCTCTGCTTCTGGAGATGTTGTTGTGTAATCTTGTCTAAGATATCTGATGCTTCCTGGCCTGCTACTGGTGGTGGAGGTAAACCCATGGCATGATGCGGCATGTGAACATGATGAGAACTGAAGAAAGGGTTGGTATCTCTTGAAGCTTGGTCAGACATGTAGGGATCTTGGTGTTCATGTGGCAAATCTTTTTGTTTTATCTGGTCAGTGAAGATTGGAGCAGTTCCTTGTTTGGTGATATCTTGATCAGAAGTGGAGGATAGATCTACAGCAGGAGGATCTTGGTTGACACCCGGCAATGCATCAGTAGAGATTGGAGTAGGTTCTTGTTTCATTTCTTCATCTGAGATATTCAGTTTCTTGTCAGCAGGTTGCACAGAAAGTGTGTCAGTAGTTCGTTTTCTCTTCTGTTCCTTCTTTGGCATGATTTGAGAGGGACTGAGGTCAGGGGATGTTTGTTTGTTTGAAGATGCTTTATCATCTTTGCCGGTTCTCTTAGAACTTGGAGTTGAGATGACTGTTTGTGTACAAGGAAGATTAACATTTGGTGATGGATAGTTCAAGGATTTCTTTCTCATGCTATCACATTCTCTCATCTTTTGATGTGTAGACCAGGAGCATGTGCCTTGCGAAGTTTTCTGACATGCAGAGTACAGCCCCTCACAATCCTGCAATCCTCTGTCAGTGTAGAAGCTGGGGTTGTAGACACATTGTGTGGAATCTGCTGGGGATGGCTGGAGGTTCAGTGACTCGCGTGCTTGTTGGGCCGTCTTGATCTGTTGCAGGAATAAAGGATTGTGAAGTTAAAAATTTTTGATAATGAAGAGTAACAATTTGAAGTGTATCACTATCCTCAGTACAGCAGAAGAAAAAAAACGAAGGAGTACCACTCCCATTTGAATCACATAGAGACAGATATACCGGTAAAAAAAAAAGAGTCACAAAAATAGATTCAGTGCAAGGATGTGATTAAAAAAAAAAAAAAATTGAAAAATGATGTTAAAACTGAAATGTTCACTACATGTTAAAATTGAAGCTTTACCCAAAGGCCGTATATAGGTCACTGAAGAGGTAATTGATGTTCCTGGCTTTTTTACCGTTTCCTTTCTGATAAGTCATGAATTTCCCTTTTACTTCTAGCATTTTCCTCTGAGTGAGAATTTATGAGGGCAGTTCTGTAAAACTTTGATTTGGCAAGGTTGAGGTACCATGAAACGAATATGCAAGGAGGCAAATCTGTTTCCTTCCCTTGTCCAGCCCCTCATCACTTGCCTTAAAGTAATCCCAGGGCTGCAGGACTAGTATTCAACTTGCTTCAGTGTAGAGTTCAACCACAAAGTGTAATTTAATCAGATTATCATGTATGCTTTTACACTGCATTGACAATATTTTTTGGATATTCAATCCTTTCTATTTTTTTCAAAAGTCCAACAACGGAGTGAACACGTAGGCAGATGTAAATCGGTATGGTAGAGTACTTGGCCAACAAAATGGAAACAGATTGATATCACATTAATGTTCTACGATAAGTCACACTCATTCTCCATGAGTGGGTCCATGATTCCAACAGTCAGACACGTTTTGATTGTTTTATCAGGAAGATTAGTCTAGTCCTTGCTCTTTGAAAATGCACTTTGAAATATTTGCAATGACAAAGACGTGATGTTACATGTAAGTTCAGATTGGTTTTCATGAGTTCTTCAGACTTTAAATGTTGAATGTGTTTTAATTCTCAAAGCCTGTATTGGAGAAGATCCTTGCTGTTCGGTCTCAGTTTTGATGTTGTTCAGTCTCAGTTTTTGATTAAGTAGGAGATGCAATTTAATGGAAATAGAGTTGAAAACCCTAGAAAGCAATATGTCTGGTTTAAATCTCAAAACAGAACATAGAATTGGAAAAAGGATTCATAAAGTTGTCTAAAGGGATGCACATAACGGTCTGGGTAGACATTTAGCACATGTTTTTGGAGAGGGAAAGATGTCATTAGCATATTCTGCATTAAATAATGAGACAATGAAATGATCCTTACATTGCATGTGTTGCAGTGTCTTGAATACACACGTCTGAGTTGCTGCTGTAAAGTAGCTGTCATCTGATGACAAGAGATTCTCCAGTCACATTGATGATGAAAAAAGTCACCTCCAGAAATAGTCCCTGTAACAAAATAATCAACATTAGTCTTGCATTACTGCAACCCAAGCCTGTTGAATTTATCCAGTTCAATATTGTAACAAAGACATTTTTAAGATATGAATCCATGAAACATCTACCGTCTGACTGCCTCATTTTCTTGCTACCAAGATGAAATAAGTCAATATTATCACCTTTAAATGTTAAATGTCAAGGTATGAGAGCTCAGTTAGAAAAATGTGTACTTAAGGAAGTTTTTTTACCATCAATCTAATGAATTTAGAAAACTGTTACAGGTGCACGAAGTCTGCAAATAGAAACTGATGTCACGGGAGAATTGTCTGAGACCCTCAGAGGGAAGAATTGAAAAAGGGGCTCTAGTTACATCTATGCTCTTGCAGATAATCCAACTGTACACGTTTTAAGAATTGCAAACCAGTTTACATTTGTTTGCTTTCTTCTTGTTCAGAGACTTATCTTGCTTCATCTTTTCATATCAAGAGTTTTGTGTTTGTGGTGTCAATCCGCAAGACCACCAAACGTTGCAAATGTCAAGGGTAGATATTTCACCTAGATTTTACATTGTTTGTGTTTTCAATCATTTCCTTCAATTGATAAAATGTGTGACCTTTTATCAATCTGTAATCTCTTGATTATGCCTCAAAAAATTCCAATCTTCCACCCTCCCTGAAAACAATTAACATTTCCCCAGGGAGTTCTACGTAACCTAAAAACATGTTGATTGTAAATACATATCCCTGGATACAGATATTGTAGAAATCACTTTTGTAGATCAGTGGACTGAGTTGAATAAACTTAGCAAGCTATAATAAGCTGAAGCTGAGTGCTAATTGACTGGGTTGAACAGCTTTTATATTAACTTTTAGTTACACTCCACATCCGACTAATTCATGAAGGAGATAAAGTGAACAGCAAATCAGTTAAGTCGGATTGAATTTCGAAAAGAACATTTGAACGTAATAACAAAAATTGAATCATGCAGTGAAACCTACTACACTGTTCTCATATTAGTATTATGGGCATCTTTTCAACAGCCTCACTTGCAATGTACATTGATTGATAACATTGTAATAGTGAATGTTATTTATAATTTCTTAGTGTTTAATTTTTTTTGCATTGCTACGTACCACTGAGTATATATTCCTCATGTAGTTGGAGACATTTCCCTTGACAGGATGGTTTTTCTGACTCAGAATGAATGATAACAGTATTACCAGCAGCCATCGACAGTGATCCTTTGTAAATCTTGTTGATTTTCACTCTGTATTTGATGATGTGGCCAAGTGATATTTGTTCTTCTGTCATGTCTTCATCCGATGATGCAACTGCTGGCATCTGTTGCCTAGGTGATATATTTTCGTCAGGGGTTAAAACCAAGGATGCTTCTTGTTTTGGTGTTCCATTTGTTGTGAGTAGATCTCTAGCTGGAGCTGCATTCATTTCCATGGTGCTTGTTGCTATGGTAGTTGATGCTGCAATAGCTGTTGCTGCTATGACAACAGATGCCGCTGCTGCTGTTGCTGCCGCTTCCTTTTCTACTGTGGGATCTTTCTCTGGTACATTTATATTTTCTTTGCTCAAAACCTTACCCAGGATAACTGGAAATACATGTGTAAAAACAAAACAATTCTGTGAGTTTACATTCAATTCACGATATCTCTGGCTATGTACATGTAAATATTTGGATACGTTTTGTCATGTTTGATTCAGTTTGGCAGTATACTACTGCTGGATTCACAATGTACGTGTAGAAAACTCAGATTTTTTTAAGCCCTCAAATTAATTTCACCTTTGAAAACATAAAGTTTTGGAATTCAATATTTGTTGGAATCAATCTGAAATTTCTACAAAATTTCAACAAAATCTGTAGCACTACAAAATAGCATTAGATGCAAGTAACAGTTCAATTTATGTTAAATTCCTTGGAAAAAAAGCACAGTACCATAGAATAAGAAACAAAGAATACGCTATTATTAAGTTTTAAACACTTACCAAAGTCTGAGTGGCAGAAATGTTGTTGTGGGTGTCGTGGTGTGCAACTTTGCCATGTTGTTGGTTCCTCAATGTGACCAAGGCAAACCCTTGCAAGGAACATAAACAGCAGAACTACTCCTGGAGATCCTTGCATTTTCATTGTTCCTTGTGCCGTGGTCCCGTCTGACTTCTAAGCGATTCCCTTGTGAAGTGACTGAAGTTTCCTGAAGATCTACCACTGCTGTCAAAAACTTTATCTTAGGCAAATATATATGTAAGATATAGACCGCACTTGACAAATATGGAAGTTGAACACCTGATTCAAGCATTCCGAAATTCCATTGTTCTTTCTCGTTATCAGCTTTATCTTTTGTACTGGGGTGGGATACCCCAGAATTAAGTTGGAACTTATTATTCTAATTATTTATTAATCAAAGAGATTTGCCCTTCTAAAGAGTCAAAGTGAGCAGGTGTTTGAATAGGATTTGAGTTTTAGAAGCATCGATGGACTTTATTCTTTAACTGATAGAGCTGCGAAGTTGACAAGTTCAGGTTCTTGATGGTTTGGCCAACAATGGAAAGAGATATTACTTGTGACGTACAATTGTGTGAAATCCAAATATGAAGAGCTGTTGACTGTTGCTATTTGTTCTTTCAGTACTGTAATCGGTCCTTTACATGCAAATTATGATCCAGGTGTGTGCAACACGTGTACAAGGATATTGTAGACTCTATTCTGCACAAATAAGCATTCAATTCACAGACGCTGAGTAAGTCTATTGATAAAACTGTTCAAAAACTGTTTTACTAGGCCTTTTGTTCAGACCTGATGTTGAAGCAGTTGGCATAGATACCAGTTCTACACTTGCAGTACCCGGATACCATGACTCTACAGTGGTCTGAATGTCATCACTTGCTGGCAACTTGCACTCACTCAATTTAACCTCACGTTCTTTAGAATTCATCCAGTTTGAATTGCATATCTTGCATTTTAGCTCCCCAGGGGCCGATGTATTGAACTTACATGTATTTGGGTGTTTTTGTTTGTCAGGTATTTTCCAAGAAAGTTTTACTTCTGTATCCTGGTGTGTAATCTAAACTTTTAGGGGATTTTCCCTATTTCTTCCAATTAAACCTTATTTCTTACACTTTTCCAAGATTTGTTGTTGTTGAAATTCTTAGCTTAGAAATTGTGTACAGATTTCTAGTGGGTATTTGTTTTATATTTTATTTGGTTTGTTTAGTTAATGTCTTGAGTTTTAGCTTCTTTTTAAGTTTTGCATTGTAGCTTTGTCTAACTCTAAGGTGTGACTTAAGGATATCAGGTGGATTTCCTAACAAAAGTAATGCAAAAGTATTTTCATGTTTTTTTTAAACAAAAGAACTGTTGTGTATAGTGATTTATGACAACAATGTTTCTGGCCAACCCAAAGGGGGGGGGGCCTAGTTTTTTGTTTGGCAAAACAAAAGCTAAGCATTTTGGGGCCTTTTGGTTGAGTATATCATTTCAGATTTTTGTTTTGTTTTTGTTTTTATTATCTCTTTAACTAGTTATCAGTTTTTGTGATTCAGCTTGTTTGTTTTAGTCGCTGCAAATTGCATGAGTTGTGGGATTTGGTTTTTTGTTGGTAATATGAACGTATCCCAAAAGAGCTAGCGAGAGAGGGAGGACAGTCAGTCCTGAAATGCTTAGTCAAAGGTCGAAACTTCAGAGGAAAATGATTTTGTTGATTTGTTAGATTGATAAGAATGTTTCATGATGAAATGATCAGTGTTGTAGGATTTTAGGTGTTTTATTTCAATTATTTTATGTCTTTCACCTTGATTTGGTTTTGCTGTGGAACCGACGCGCAGTCTCTGCCGCAGCAAAAATAACTTGCCGATTGATCAATGATCAATTGATTCATTCCAACCTAACCTAGCCAATTGCCCACCAAATAAATCGATTCATCAGTTATTCAGTTGCTTGCCGATGTGTTGGACTTTTTGTTCAATATTACTAACATGGTTGACACAATGACAAGGAGCTATCTCAGCCGCATGGAATCAACGCCATACAATTGGGCTCCCATTACCCATTTAGCGCAGCTTTTTGGTTGCTTTATGATCAATAATATGATCAATAACGTGCCATTTGCGCATGTATATATACATACAACTTTTGGGGGTTTTGTTTAAAAAAACCACCCAAAATTTGATAGTGACATTTTTTTGAATTAATATATATAGTTGTGAACTACGACTTTGATTGATAAAGGACTCGGACTCGGACTCAAGTCCTTTTTTCAAGGACTCGGACTCGGACTCGGACTCGGACTCGGACTCGGACATCAAAAATTGACAAGGACTCGGACTCGGACTCGGACTCGGACTCGGACTCGGATGAGGAGGACTCGACTACAACACTGGAAATGATCAGGTCAGCCTTCATCTAAAGGAAGATATCGGTACAATGTAGGTGTAATTTAATATAATTTGATATTGTATTCCTCATCTCATACAGCTTTATTACTGAAGGATTGCTGTAACAGCGCCCTCTGTTGCCAGTGCTAAGTAAAAGGAAAGTTTTGTTTATGTTATAAATGCCAGTAAAACTGATGTCGGGTGAATCATGTATTTCAAGGAGCATTTTTTAACTTATCTGGAAAAGGGGGAATTCAACGATGACTTGTTCAGAATGTTTGAACTTCAGATAAGGTTATTGTCTCGAACCAAGAAGACAAAAGTTCAAAGTTGCGTAGAACAGTGCCCAGTTAATGCAAAGAGCCCATATTGAACAAATTAACAACAGCAGATGATGATTAGTAAGTGATTAAGTGTTTTCCTATGAATTAAGTTTAATATAATGTTTGAATTTGTGCAGCTGTTAGTGATATCAGCGTTTAGACCGTGGTACTGTATTTTCTGCCATGTAATGTCTGAGTGTGAGCACACACTCCAGCTTCCTTCCACGTCTAATTCTGAGCCTTCCTGATTTTTTGCTCTGGTTTCCGCCCTTCCCTTAGGCTGTGTGTTCATTGCAAGGTGATTGCAACTGCTTACATCCTTTGTGCGCTCTCCTCGTTTGTAGACATTATTGGTAAATGATTTACTTAGAGTCATGCCACATGTAGTGATGTACCTCGTCCCTAAAAATGGCCAACAAAAGATATAATGTGCCGTGATTGTATGCAAAGCAAAATTATAGCCCTACTACCTTCTCCCCATCTCTTACAGTGAAATTGACGATACTCTCTGATTTCCAAAGATTGCAACAAGGGACCAAAAGATTTACAGTGAAAATCACATGGGAAATTTATTTTAGGTTTAAACTTTGAAACTCCAGTGGAAACTTGACTTAAAAGATGATGAATTTGATTTAATGAATTTCATTTAAATTGTTTTGTCCATATAGTTTCAGTGAATTTCACGCGAATTGAATGAATTTTGAAGTAAGAGCAAAGTTTCATGCTTGGGTACACATTGCCCCCCCCCCCCTTTTTGTCACATTTTGAGTGTTTCTACTCACTCATCATTCACTTTTGAACCCTGTGCTACAGCATAGTGTCTGTTGCCCCCCTCCCTTCCACATAAACTTTTTCAGAGTGGTTATACTGTTGCTGGGCTTATGTTAATTTTAACTCCAGACACACACAAGATAACCTGCGCCTCATTGCACACAAATTGACGTCTGTCCAGACAAATTTTACCCTACATAACAAACCAAACTCGCAAACCAGCAACCCACTTCCCCTTAATGCCTGATCTTTTACAATGGGTCATTCAGACAGGGGGCCTTCTGCGGAGATAGCTAGCTAGCCCCACCCAAAGTAGTTGTTGTTGGAACGCAAAAATGGTTGGGACACTTCCTTAGCCTCCCATGATCACCCACTCCCCCTGCTCTTCACGGTCAATGTTGTTCTCTCAAGCTTTTGGAGCACACACCGCGCAATGAAATACAACATTGAGTGGGGGTGGGGGGGGGGGCAGCAAGAATTGGCCAGGATTGTAGCTCTGGACTGGAGCTACCCGAATTCTAACCCGGAAAAATTGTGGGGCTAGCTGCACTTGCAGCTCAGCGGGGCTTCTTTTTACAACCTAACTCCCACACAACTGACCTATGTATATCATGCTGCCCATAGGTTGAGTGTTATCAGATTGGATGTTTTTCAAACAGACTTAGCCTTGTCTATCAGACTAGCTCTCCGCCCTCCGTACATGTATGAACATACCCTTAATGTAGCTGGTCTGTTCTCAGAAGTATGTGTTTTTCACTTGGGAAATTGTGCAAAAAGGGATGTTAAGTGAGACTGCTGAAAGGTGTCAGAGTAAATACAAACAACTGGAGCTACAAGCTGTGCCTTGGAGAAAAAAAATAAGGTTGTCAATAGAGGGCTCACTGGTTCATAAGTAGAGGCACAATATCATTGTAGTTACTAATAATAAAATAACAATAGCAGGTTCTTATATAGGGCTTTTAACTAAGATCAAAGCGTGTTACATTATTATTACTCCTTTACATTATTATTACTTTGTTCACTTAAAATTGTATTTTTTTAAGTATTTGTTAATACCCAAGGAGAAGTTTCAACTTGAGCTTACCAATAGATTCGAAGCACTCCAGAATGACATCACTTCAACAATTTCTGACCAGTATGACAGCTTCGAAACCACTGTAATTGTAAAGGAGGTGGTTGAGAATGTGGTTGGGAAATACGTGGAATGCCAAGCTTGGTGTCAGATAAGGCCATGAAACTTAAAGATGACAGGGATGAGGCCAAAAAGAGGTACTCAATATCAAAATCACAAAAATCCGGGGAGGAATGGAGAAAACTCAATACCTGTCTCAGTAAATCATAAGGATGATACTGCCTCACTCAACAAAAAGATTGATGATCTTAAACTAGCTGATGAATTGGGAGACTACACCACAACCTGGAAAATTATCCATGACCTCTCGGGGAAGGACAAGAGAAACAGTGTCAAAGTCAAAAAGAGATGGAACAGTCCTTGCTAGTGACACAGAACTGCTTTCAGAGTGGGGCAAATATTTCAGCTCCTTACTCAACAATGAAAATGGCCCACCTAACTGAGCTGCCTCCACCTGATGTAAAGGACTTGCCCATCACACTGTCCTTTCACGGTATGAGACAGCCAAAGCCATTAAAGCTATTGCGGAACCAACAAGGCAGTGGGTCTATAGATGTAATCCATGGTTTCTGAGGTGTATACAACATAATCACCACATCAGTGTGCCACAAATGTCATCGTACCCGTGCCCAAGAAAGGGGATCTAACTACCGTGGGATCACTCTCACATTAGTAGCTGCGAAAGTTTTCATCAAAATTCTGCTCAACAGAATTTGCCCCTCCGTTGATCCAATACTGAGGAGCAACCAAGCTGGCTTCCATCCGGGACACATTTGTGCTCAGCAGATTCATGTCCTTCGTATAGGGTAATGGAAGGTTTTAAAACCACCAACTTCCTCTTGCTGTTACTTTTATTGACTTCAGGAAAGCCTTTGATTCCGTCAACAGAGTCATGTTTTATATATTACACCACTATGGCAGTGGTCAGCACCATTCAAGCCATGTATGTTAACTATCGAAGTGCTGTCATGGTGGCTGGAAGTATCTCTGAGCCTTTTGATGTATCCACTGGAGTTCTGAAAGGGGATGTACTTGCTCCTTTTGTGTTCATCATAGTTGTCGAAACCGACCTCAAAAGATGCAAGGCACTGGCCTGGATGACTTTTTGGAAGCTGGAACAGCTGTGGAGAAGCCCCTCTTTACCAATTACCACCAAAATGAGGTTGTTCAACACAACATGTGTAACAGTTCTCATCTATGGATGTGAGGCATGGGTCATCTCCAAAGACACAGAAAACAAACAAACAAAGGCTTTTGCCACCTCTAGCTAGCGCATTATGCTGAGCATCAAATGTTCCCAATGCCACCATCTACACTATGACCAACTTAAACCCACTTGTGGAGTGTGTCTGGGCAGCTTAATTTCCTTGGGCACATACTCCGCATGTCCGACGATCAACCCACAAAATTATATGCCCTCTATACACCACCCTATGGGAAAAAAAGAGACCAGGAAGACAACGCACATCATTTCTAACGTATGTTCAACGCCTGCTTGGAGATAGTGATGGCATGCTGCAACCAGACCAAATCGCAACACTTGCCCAAGATTGCAGTAAATGGAAGAAGCTTATAGTCGCCTGCTCCCCAGCCGAAGGATGATGATGATGATGAATCCCCTGTACATCATGCCATGTGGCACAAGGGACCAGGTACGTGATACATGCTATGCTACACTTGATCTGTACGTGACTTGATTAACCAATTTACTTTGAATCATGTGAGTTTGTATGGAACTCCCTTCTGGATATTTTAGTCAGATAATTTCACCTTTTAGTACTTACAATGTACCGGGTACATAGAAAGAAGGGGATCACTGAATAAATTTTCTGGCCTGTACTGCCTCAAATCGCAAATGACATTGATTCTAATCTCAATTGTATTTTTATTTACATTAATATTTTGTTAGTACCGGTAGATGCATGGTAGCCGCAAAAGGGGAAGACAGCAGAAAATGTGGGCAGACAACATCAAGGATGGGACTGGTCTTAACTTGGCATTTAACTTCTCAGAACAGCAGAAGACCGAAACAAATGGAGGAATTGTGTGACTAATGATATCATAACGTCGCCTCTACGGCCGTAATGCTATGGGACAAAAGGAAGGAGTAGTTGGATCTTGATATAATAATTGTTTAAATTGAGCTAAATGTCATGTTTAGTCTTATTTTAGAAGTCTTAAAATTAATGTGGCCTGACGTTGGGAACTTAGCAAGTTCTTCTTCAGAGGCTAAAACAGAAATGACCTTTAGATATTTTAGAAGTAACGGAGGAAGTACTTTTAGGAGATGTGGAGATCTGTAACTCGTCACTCAGCACAATCAGTTGTCTCCCCCCCCCCCCATAAAAAATAAGATGACTTGAGACAGTGTAAACCATCTGGATGAATGTCCTGATATGAGAATGAATGTTCTGATGTAACCAGGGGTCCTTGCAATTGCATAAATATGGTCAGCAAGAGTTAATCCATCCTTCAGAACAGGTTGGAATTAAACTGAGAATCTCTTAATGAAACCAGTCCCTAATCGTTGGACCATCTGTAAGAAGATTGCTCTCTTATTGTTATCTTAGCGTGTAATTGCATTCCTTTTTCAGTCACTTGTAAGCGCAACATTGCTACTTCAAAGGAAAAATGTAATAATATCACTCTTGGCAATGAGATAGCCATCTGTTCTGGACTAAACTGCTTGTTCCTAAGTGACAATGTGTTGATCTACATTATGGTTTCTATTGGTTGTTGGATTAAAATGAAATAAGCAGCATGGGTGAATGAGGGAATCTGTTGCAATAAGTCAATGGTTTGTTTCCTTAACATGATTGAAGTTATCCCACTACTAAGTCTCAAACTGGAACTAAATTATTTATTTTTGAATATTTTAGTCATTGCTCCTCTCCCATGATCATTACTCAAGTTCAAGCTGTCTGATATGGAAGGCACCTGATTCGTTGTCTGATTTGTCACGTTTATGCCTACAAGCCCCCTGTTTACATTTCTAAACTCCCATCTCTCCAGCCTTGCGGTCGTCCTTCAAACAATAGTAATTCTTTGATGCTGCTGGGAAACATAGGAGAATCACAGGATGCCATTATTCTGTTTTCATCCTTACAATGGATTTCAGAATGAAATAAAATTTAATAAATAGTCCAACAAGATCTCACACCGTGAAAGTGATGAGTGAATGGACAATGATTACCCTATGTACTCTCAGACCGTCCTGGACAGAGCAGGAAAAACTTTGTTAAAGGTACTTGACGATGTACTGGTAAATAACATAATATAAAACACAAACATCACAGTGAATCGATATCATGGATGGAGGAAACACATTTTTTTTCTAGTTTATTTTAGACTAATTTGTTTTTCTATTTCTGTATTCTTTATTTCTCTGTGTCTATATGTTGTGTTTTAGCCAACCACAGGGAAGCTTTTTATTTAAAGAGAAATTTCCCTGGATCCCTGAATGCCTAGCTAGAGGCGTTCCTGGGCCTGCTGATTGGTGAAGATGAAATCATTTCTCTTTTTTTTCTTCATTTTATTGTTGCTATGGTCGTGATATCATATTGCATCATACATGTTGGGTCGTTGGAAGCTGTAGACAAACCCCAGTTGAATAATCTGAAAGACGTCCTCCAACAACTGAATTTTAACTGAAATTCACTACCTTGTTTTTATTATCTAAGCCATATTTGGTTGTGTGATTACTGCATTGTACAGATGGTTTTTCTGTCGGTAAGCGTTCCAAATGTTACATCATTTTGACTTGCATGAGATGTTCCCTTGCTCGTCTTGTTGCTTCTGATTACAGATCCTACATGCACCATAAAAGCTGTTACATTAGTCTAGGAATAATGTCAATAGATGTTCGAGACCTGCAGTATATCATGAGGAAGGATCTTCTTAGTATGCACTTGTCTGCATTTCAGGAGCATTCAGTGTAAAGTCCCAGTTGTTACAAATAATTGATTTAAAGTCGGTCTTCCACAAATACCTATGCTGCCCCCAATGTGGTTATCAGATTGCAATTATCAGATTTGTTTTGGTATAGATATAATTCAATGTACCACCCCGTGTAGGTGCTAATGCGATGAGTTGTTAATGCTGGGGAAAACTCCATCTACAATCACCTTTTTCGACAGATGAACAATTTCAAAATTAATTGAAAATATAAAAAAAAAAAAAGTTACCACTTCTAGTTGTACCCAAAATTGAATGGAAGTGCTCTTGACTTATCATCTAATATATATATAAAGAAAGATAGAGAGCCTGATGTTTCAATCGCAGCAGGATTTTTCTCAAAGGTGGAAGTGAGAGTTTACTAAAGCCACACCCAACTAAACCTACATAGATGTAGGTGTCATGGTCACAGGAAAGCAACACACTACAACTCTTCCTCTTGAACTTTGAAGTTTGCTCAATCTCAAGACTGTCACTCTGCTAAATCCATTGACGTACGTAAATTTCCTTTTCCAAAACCTCTGCAATTTTTTAAGCTTAAAATATATGAATTGAACTTTCTTGTTTAATTTAAAGTTTGAAGAATGATAAAACCAGATTCATTAAAATAACAATAGATTCAAAACAAGCACAACTGTGTATCTGATATATGTGTATGAGTATGTTTATTACAACGTTACTTGTTCAAAACACCTGTAAACAGTTGACTGTACTTTTTGCAAATTACATATCATTTTACAGGAAATGTCAGTAAAACTACCAGGAAATCAGGAATCAGCAAATTAAAACACTTTTATAAATTGTAGAGTTCCGTACAGTGTAATTGTATTTCCACTCGCATCAGTGTCAATGTCCTGTTACTCTTTTCCTTATTAGTTTTTAAGGACAGTTCAGAAAGTGCTGAGAAAGTGGAGTAAATTTTGCTTCTGGTCAATAGAGATTCCGTGAGAACAGCCCAGCCTTAGTGGTCAGGCAGCAGGAGTCTGTAATTAACCAATGTCCGAGCAGGAAATTCATAATCATGCCTCAAGCTATTAAGTCAAGATGGAGTGATGACATTGTGTCAGCAACAACAGCGGCAGTGACCTTCAAGTTGAAATTATAGTCTGGGATGTTGTGGTGAAAAATTATTCAGAAGGCTTACTTGTCTGCCATTGTCATTAATTCCTTTCAATGTTACCACTATAAAGATACATGTACATCTTGAAGTTAAAGCTCTTGAAAGAGTGTTTGTTTTGAGAAGGAAAGGTAAGTTTCTTGACTTGTGGCAATATTGTTCAAAATAATTTTATCAACATTTTGATCTGCAAAGCAAATTCAACATGAATTGTTTGATAACAGATAGTAAGTAAAAATAATGGATATATACATGTATGCTGATGTATTTCAGTTTTTATACACAAAAAGTCAGAACAATAAAATTCTATTATGAATAATTAGTAAAAAATAGAGAAGAATGAATACTTTCTTTACATTATCTTACAGGTGCTTCTTAAAGAAGCTATATGATATAGCACCATACATACATGTTCTTGTCGTATATTTACATAATGTACATATCAATACCTGTGCTGTATCCAGTACCCGTCAATATATGTTCATAAAAATTATACCGGTACCCTCACTTCAACCGAGATAAGGGAGGGAAAATATTCTGTTTTTGGTCAAGTTAACAAGTTCAGTGGTTCTTTAAAATTACAATAGACTGTGTTAAGTGAAATAAAAATGCTTCATTTTCTTACAGGTTGTTTCAAACAACAGAAACTGTGGAAAAATCATCACAATGTGTAGGACCTCAGCAGGTACACATAGTAATCACAAATTGCATAAACAAAGACAGTGCCTACAACTGTTAATCGTTCTACCCATCCAAGACTTCTCATCAAATCTATCTGTTGGTTAAATTCTCCACATGTTGGATTATTCTTAGGTTGAATCTTAATATGGTATTCAGAATAAATAGCCAAGAAGTTAATAGTACAGCAAATCCTGTCCCTAATAAGAATATGGGCAGTGTTCCAAGTTAGGCATTAACCATCCTGCAGATGGGTGGGGCTACTTAAATGTAGTTGGGGTCACTTGCAGGTGAAGGGGGTGGTCACAGGTGGGTGTGGTCATTAACAGGTGAGGGGTTTTGTCACTGTGCAGGCGATGGGTGGAGTCATTGACAGGTGCTTAATCTAAAGAAACACAGTGTTGTCTTATTTGCATCATTTGCATGTCTATCATAGGAAACAAACTTGTGAGAAGTTTTACATCAAGATAAGACCTCTAGACATTTCCATGTAATGCAAGGTTTTTCTAAAAGATAGTGCCCAAGCTGTGATTTCATTCCTGCTAACCAACGTTAAGTTTTACATTTCCTCTTGATGAATGTGCAAACCTGTAAATCTGACTCATACGCTCCTCACTCCTCACTCAGGAAATAACCTTTATCAAAACAATGTCTTGCGTTAGGGTGACAAGTCCATAACCAATACAACATCACAGCAGTATATATGTCACAAGTATATTACCTTCACGCCAGTAATAAGGACAAAGAAATGTGGTCTTGTGTAATAATATCCCAGGTGATTCATTCCACTGTGCTAATAACAAAGTTCGACTTTCTTAAATCATTCATTTTCTTGAATTGACACAGACCCAGTTTTTGGATTTGAAAACATTCATTCCAGCAGTTATCAGGGCCAGTTTTGCCTTGAACTTCTCTTATTAGATCAGATGGAGCTACATGGTTCCCCTCCCCTGTATTTATGAACTTTTTAGACACCTGTTTGTAAGAATGATTTCAGGTATCGGCCATACAGCGAAACAGCAATCATCAGAACAGTATGATGCATATTGGATATAAGTTACAAATATAATAGTATGTCCACAAACATTTGTCAGCAATTTATACAAAGGGTGTATTTACAGAGCAATATATAACTTAGCATCCAATAATTTACAGGGTTGATTTTCACAAAAGTGTCAAATAAACATTAAATAATCTTCTTTGTAAATGTTTAAATTTGGTCAAACATACAGGATTTTTTTTTTCTGTTGGAATCAAAACATTGAAGCCGAACAACAAAAATGGTCAATGAAAAATAGTTTTGCCTGATCCATTTTGTTCCTATGCATTCTATTTACAGTTCAATAACAAGCATGTGTGATTAATTTGAACATTTAGCAAATTTAATTTGAGCCATTTCTGTTCATTGTCAACATTCAGTTCGACCATTCATATATGTCTTATCGAGACCTTTATTATGCACCTATCAATTGTATGACGCACCCATGACCCCTTGGAATGGTGTGTCATTGTTTAACATCCTTTTGTTGAATCTACACTTTGTCAGTGACGCACCAATGCATACATTTGACGTTATTTGACCCGCCTTTCACATATTGTGATGCATCTACTGAGGAACAATGACAAACCCCACAAATTGACTCGACGCATCCCTATGTCACATCCATGAAGGACATGATGTACACTTACAAATGACAGGTGCATTTAATTATCACTGTTCTCACAGATAACTCGACAGGTTTGTCTCATACAGAAATTTCATTCCGTTCTGCTCCCAAAAGGGTTGTCAAAAAATCCACATTTGCTAGGTCTCATGAGCAGGTTTATGATCTCAGACAATTACAGTACAAGTATTTAGAAGCACACTAATAATGTGTGATTGTCACATACATACTGATTGGGTTTTTTTCTTCATAAATGTACGTGTAGCTCATGAGACACTATGTCTCTTTGCATGTCTTCCCCCTGATCTCAATTTCATGCCACCCCCCTTCTGACATCTTTTCATTTTATTTGTAACTTGCCATTCACAAATACCACTTGGCCTGCGTACACAAGCAGAATACAAAGCAGCACAGTCATTCTCATGGAACAAGTAGGGATTGTAAGCGCAGACATCTTTTTCCTTTGCTTCTGGAGGCCAGTATATGACACCAGGCTTGATCTGAAATGAGAGGGAAAAGGATGTCTTAATCAATTCAAGATATGTCTGAACTATCCATGGTTTTGCTTCAGCTGGTTTTCATTACCCAATACTTGCTGCATATAAATGTAAAACAGACTTGAAACATGACGCATAACTTTTTGATACCATATTTGACAGACTGAAAAGAAATTTGTAATTCTGTTCACTAGATGGGTGGATCCTCAGCCTTCTAAAGTGAGTATTTTGTTCAGAGACATCAACAAGATGTAGCTCCTTATTTTGTTTGTTATTGCAAACTGTTTGCGAGGCCAGTCAGTATTGATTATCCTGCAAACCCTTCACTCTGTTAGTAAACATCAGTTAATAGAGTTAGTGGTTTATTGATAAATCTATTACAAGAGCCTAGTAATTGATTGGCCTAGCAGGTGACAAACTACAGTCTAGCAGGTGTCTTTACCAATGTTGTTGCAGCTATATTCATAAATTGTTTATGAGGTCATATCATGAAGGTACCTAATTATAAGATGTTGATGAGCTATTTGCTGTGAGTGACTGTTTATTTATCTGCCTACAGCCATTGTGTTTTGTTTCAATACATGAGGTTGTAGCCTCCTCAATGGCATCAGTTTCTTCAAATCATTTTAGCCTTCGACCAAGCTTTGGCCTTCAACTATAAGCTAAAGCGCAATACACAGTTAGGAATATTTCGTAAAGAAGTTGACTTACAATGCACTCATCGCAGTATTTCTTGTAGACATACTTGAGTCCTTGTCTCTGTGTTTTGGTCACAAGATGTGACTCAACCACCCAGTCACAGAGGTGAATTGTCGGCCCTTTCTCAGAGAAGCTTCCTGTAAAGAAGTCAAGAAAAAAAAGTTGTCTGAATATAATTGCCGTGAGGACGTTCATATTATCAGGGGAAGGAAATTTAGAATGCCCCTTGGAATGTCCTGCTAACTGTGCCAAAAATTGCACAATGCGTAACTTCCATATAGATGGTAAAAAAAAAAAATCACATTTCAAGCATGATTGTCTGTGTTTTCATATCCTGTAAGTAGTTCAAAGAAGTTTTAGATGTCAGTGTGCTTTGGTTATATCAGTTAGGAAAGATGGAAATCATACAGTAGTTAAGTATGTTCAATCTTTGAGTACATGTACTTGTATCTCTCCAAAGATAACATTCTTTCACTTTTTACAGGACACTTTCAAGGCGTTAATTCCACCTATTTCACAGTTGACCTCTGACAGCAAAAAAAAGTCTGCTATCATCCGCCCAATCACATATCCTGTTCTAAGTTTGAAGGGAAACAGGTCTTTTGGAAACCAGACACACTTTAACTGCATTCATTCCCATGGGTTTCTGCACCATCAAACTTATATGGCGAGTTATGATGTGTGTGGAGGATGCCTTCTACATGAACACAACTTGAAAAGTCTCAACCTTTTGTGCCTCAACCCAGCCCCACACCTAAAATGAAGAATACTTCCATTTGGAAACATCCATGTTAAGTCTGTAGTAATTATTTAATAAATAACCTGGGTTTGGACCATTATTCATAAAGGTCCTTTGCTTTGCAGGCATCATTGATGAGGTACTTTATTTTGGAGCAGGCCTCTTGTGTATTCATTTTTACTTTTCAACCTACTTTAACAAAACCCTCAAAGATGGCCGCTTAGTGCAAAGGGCTATTGTAATGATTGTCCTCACCTGTCAGCAAGTATTTCTGTCCTTCCTCCAGCATCGTCACACCGCACATGCCACTATCTGCAGGACTAATAATCTCAATCTTGCTTCTTGCTAGTATCGTCTCCTCTCCTTTGTAGACCTTCTCCACCTGCACCATGTACCTCAGTCTCATTGCCCAGGTATTCCAAGATTCCATCTCTCCTTCAGACAAGGGCCGAAGTGTCTTGGGAGGTTTGGCCATCCTCAGTTTGCTGACTGCAGGGAATCTCCATGGGGGTTTGGTTGTAGGTTGAGGGGTAGTGGCTAGGGATTGAGATGGCATGATCGGCTCAAAGGTTTTACTCATGACCTTGGCACGAATAACTGTTTTGAAAAGAAGAATATGGAATCAGTTATCAAATTATTTGAATGACTTGATAATCCTGAATAGTTGAATTGATGATTACCTTATCTTCTAACCTACTGAAGGATACTTTGAAAGAACTGGGGGGAGGGGGGGGGGTATGCTCCCCCTTTTGTGGTTGTGTGCCCCCATGTATCAGCTACCCTAGATGTGTTCCTATGAGCTAATGAGGCTTCCTGGTTCCTGGTCGACTGTGGGATTATATCAGGAAGGATGGTTCCTTGAAGAAGACGGTGTGTCAGTTACAGTCACTCAAGCCTGATGAATGCTGGACTCAATGCCAGCTAAAGTTAACTCCTTAGGTTTCATGCAGGATCAGCCATACCATTGAACAAAGGAGAATGCTCTTTTTTGATTCCTATTCACAACCACTCTCAGAGCTGCAGTATAACAATGGAACTGAATTTGTTTGAGAAGCTGGCAGTAAATTGAGCTAATCTGTATTCCTGGTAATGAGACAATTACTGCCCTGTACCCCGCACAACAGGTCTTGAAATTATACCTCTGCAAAGTTTGTTTAGTTTGTTAAACAGGATTTTGTTTGTATTTGTGGTAATATGTATGCCTAGTATTCAGTGTTGTACGTTTATCCATTGACAAACAGTAATAGCTATCAATGTTTTCTCGGAATGACATTTGACTGTAGATGATTGTGTCGTGTAGGGTATTCAGTTTCAAAAACATGCCATGGTATACAACAGAGTTGTATGTACCGGTATATTGCCAAAAAATGTGCTAGTCTCACAAACTCATCAAATTATTATCATCAGGAGCCACTTAATTCATCTGAGGAATATTGTTAACCCTCCAAAAGGGGGGGGGGGTAACTTTGGGAAAAACCAGAATTGGGGTTTAAATGGTTGACTTTCCAACTTTTTAAAAAGATTTTATCATTAAATATTTGTCTAAAAAAACCTTCTGGTTGTACTTCGCTGTCTTAAAGTGTTGAACAATTGCCAATAGAAACTGCATTGAGAAATCAATTGTTGAGGGAACAGTGACATGGGCCTAAGGTCTCTGTGTGCTTATTGTTGGTTGGAGACCTTGTTTAGTGTTTATCATCAGGCCTTGGATTCCAGCTGCATTGTTAGGTAAATCCAGTAATTATTTGTTGATTGTGACTGGTGAATGATTGTTGGCAATAATAAGAGTATTGCTTAGGGGATCAACACTTTGGTGTTTGTGACCTTTACTTGAAATGAAAGGCCATCCATGCTTGGAATGTTGGCTGTTTTATAAATCAAGGACAGTTTGAGCCATTTGAGGGATCACTGTGTGGTTGCTTGGTTTTAACACCACAGCCAAATCCTAAAGTCTGATTCTATTTCAGGATCATTTCGTACTGTTTGCTCTTGTGTGTGGAGTTTGCGGTTTGCGTTTCTTCACATCAACCCCTTCGTTATTTTCTAAGGCTTTGTACACAGTCAATCAAATGAATGTGCACAGGACAGATTTTGAGGGACACATCCCAAAATAAACCCTCTACTACCAAATTATCCTTGCATTGCGGTTACATTGTGGTTGAATGGCATGTTGATTTTGTTAAAGTGTGTGGCCTGCCCCATTTTGTGTCTGGAAATAACAATGAACATATTTTCTGCTGTACAGTGAATATTCCTTGGCTTTATGGCAGACTGTGTCTGAACATAGAGCTACAGCTATGGTTTGAAAAAAAAGAACTGTCTATGAATAGGGGCAGCTTTACAATTTTGAAGGAGAAAGAATTATGCCTCATTACGCTTGAAAAAAAGACATCGTTACATCTCAGTAGCTATTTATAGATCATCTTAAGCCAACAATAATCAGGCTGTTGTATGTGATAGCTTGTTAGTTAAATCAGAGAAACCAAAATAGATCTCTTGCCTAATGCCAGTAATGAGGCGATATTGAGAGTTACAACCTCAACAAATGTTTGATTTTTTTGTGGTGATTGTGAGCACAAAGTGAAAGTTGTCTGACCTTGGAAACACACTCTGGTCATATTGGGTCAGAAATTGTCAGCTTCTTGTACTTGGTTCAAGGGAATTTTGTTATAAAATGTGACCAAAAAATCAATGAATGAGTTCTTTCCGTCTTTTTGCGAACATGCAAAAAAGTAAGAATTTCAACACTAAACTAGAAAAGTGACAACCTTATTGTCTTAGCAATAATTTTGATTTTGCAAATCATGTTTCTATATTTTTGGATCACATAATTTGAAGTTGACTTGACTTTTAAGAAATTCAAGGGGAGTAGAGTGTTTTTATAGCTGCTGTTTTCAACAACTGCCTTGGGAAGTTGTCAATTTCATAATCCAACTGGGGATTGACAATTTAAGCTGATTTTCCTTGGGTGTGCCGGGAGGGAGTACATTTCAGGGTGTCAGGTAAATTTGGAGGAACAAACAAAAACTTATACAACTTTCAAATGCTGCAAATATATGAAATCTATGATGGATTTACCAGACAAACATGCAACAGTTTCTGTTGATCCCTAGGCAAGAGGAATTCCACTTCAGTTTCGTAGCTGTGCTTCAATACAATGCACTTTTCCCCTTCTGTGTTTACTTTAAGTAGCTGGAGAGAGATGTATGCCTTTTGTTTACTCAACTACAGTAATATATTCTTTTCTCAACTAGTATCCATAGAGAGTCCGTTTGTTTTTGACCCGTGCCTAGGGACCAATCCTCTGAGGTCTCTTCCTTGGTGATTGTTGATTTATCCAGAAAGGTTTCTGGCTTTGCTCAAAACAAAGTGCTTCAATTTAGGAGTATTCTGTTGTTTATTGCAATTTTAACTTATTTCATAAATTAAAATCTTAGAGTAGTTTCAATCTCTTGTTCATAATACTGGCTGTGCAAGTGGCCAATGTATCGTGGTTTGCCTCTGAGTAGTTCTTACCATTAGGGAATTTAAAAACTTTGTTTTCAAGTTGTCCTGAAATACAAGCTGATTACTGACACCAAGAAACACTTGTGTCTTTAAAAATATTTTAGTTGTACTGTCAGAATTGGAGTTTAAACTGACTCTGTTCAGTAACTCTCCTATTGTCTAACCTGACAATAAGTTGTTAATGTACTGTTCGGGTGTAACTCCAAGTGGAATGGGGTCACTAAATACATACAGGGACTCCTGCATCAAGGGTCCAAGCTCACGTACATGTAGGACTAGACTACTAGTTCATGTACTTTGGTTTGGGGTTCCTTCCCATAAACCAGATACCCTTGCATGTCTGGACAACCATCAACCAATGGTCAACTAATCAACAAGTTGCCAGGAGGTTAACTGTCTTGCAAGTTGGAGGGATATAGCTGTAATACAAGTGGCAGTATTTTGTCAACACTCTTCATAATGGTCAGGTGTGAGAATTGATGATTGGGTGGATTGAGGGTTGGAATTTACCAAGCACTGCCCATTGCCTAAGGGAATGTGCAGTGTTATTGAGCTTCAGTACTTTGCACTTTTGTTGTTTGACTAGAGAACTGCAGAGGTTTGTTTCATCAAGAGTTTGAGCATGATCAAATGATAGCAAGGACTGTTGAGGGCGATTTGCTTCCTAGGCATGAAACAAACTTCGTACAAATTTTTAAAAAACTCTGTTGTGCACGATTGGCCAGGTGCAATCATGCAATTGAGCAAAATCAAATGCTGAATTGTTTTGCAAAAATATGGAGAAAAAAAACTGGGAGCTGATAGATCATGCAACCAACAGGCAAAACAAACACCTTAGCATCTATCTCATTTTCAGTCCACTCTTAAAGCATGAAAGTAGGAAACACCCATGTTTCTATTCCAGCCTTGGTCAAGGCATTTGACGATAGAAACTGATGATCAAAGGTTGGCTGCGAAAAAAAATGCACTCACACATACTGTGTGAAGCGCAAACAGAAACCTCACGGGGCTAAGATATGCAAATCGGGTGGGCTGAATGAACGCCTGGGAACATGGATATCCATTGGGTTTTACTGGATTCCAGCAATGACCTCATGTGCCAATGATTATGAGATTATTATTCAGTACTTGGTCGTGGAGGCTCATATTTTACATGGACATAAGTGAGGAGTCTGCAAATATAACTCCATATAAATTCAGCAACAAAATAACAAAAACTGTCTGCAAAATATTCAGCCTCACCTGATTTGCCTATTGTAGCCTAGCCGTTTGAGGTCGTAGTTTACGTACGTGTGAGTGCAAAGTGTGTGTCTGCTGTGTATGATCATCAGTTACTACTGCCGAACTGAACGTCTTGACCAAGACTACCATATTTCAAGAGAGATACTTAAGTTTGCTGATAAAGTTGGTATCACAATATCCAGTTTTGTAATCAGATGTGAAGTGTTATATAGACATGTATTGTAGAAATAATTTCTAAAAACTTGACACATCATTTAGGCTAATGACATACAATATTGTCCAGGAATAACTTACCAAATTCAGCCTGGCAGAAGTGTTGCTGTGGATGTCTGTGAGCACATTGACATCCTAAGACCATCTGGGTTGTCTCAAGATATGCCAGGAAGAGGAGGAAAATCAAACTTAATGATGAGAAATCCATCTTATGATAGAATCAAGAGACTTGTCTGGAAAATCAATTAGCTTGATATATTCAAGTTGTCCAATGGCAAATTCACCAGCTTGCTCTGTGCTTTAATGAGACGTTTTCTCTGGAGCATCCATGTAAGTAACCATAGAACACTAAGATATCATGGAGTGTTTTCTCAAGTTTGTTGTGAACGTTGTGAACACGTGGAGCATTGGATGACAAACTGAAGACTACCCTGCCATGCTGCCTGTATTTATCCTTACAGGAGTCACTGGCTATTCTATGTAGTATGCCTGCTCCCTCTGCATGAGTCACCCCTTTGGCCTGTGGTTACTGGAGCAATTGATCTGCCAATAACAGTGTGGTCGTGGCCTAATAGATCAAGGGACTGGCTATGGTAGGTGGGTGTACAAGTTATAGACCAATCAAATTCAGAGTGGGTATAGCTCTGACTTATTTGTGATAGTGATATGTTGTTTACTTAATGGTTGCTTGCTCCTTACCCTTGGTGAGGCAGAAGCCTAGATTACCCAATGCATTCAAGGACATTCACATTTACTCTACTTTGCCACTTTGCAAGGATTCTTGTTTGGTTGTCAAACATTTGTGTGGTGATTAATGCCTTTCATCAATATGAAAATGACTGAATAGGCTTTATTCAAATGGTAGGTTTCTGGCAGTCTACATAAGCTTGTTTTCAAAACGCAGTCTTTCAAGGCAGCTGTACTGAGGCACTGAAAATACTACTTTCACTAACATAGGCAAATAATTAGAACTTTTGAGAGAATTTTGGAAAAGGAATGCAGAGCCTAGAGTTAATTAAAGTTTGAAGTTTTGAAAATAATGACGACTGACTCCTTCCTTAATCATCCTTGAGCTCTTATTGAATGGTGGACTCATCTGAATATTTCAAGTAGTCTGTGTTCACAAACCTCAGGTCTGAATTACAACTTGACCTTTTACTAACTCTTGAGTTAAAAACTTGAAACTGATACCACTCTTGAAGTTTCAAGGATTTACTGTACTTGTAACTGTGTCCTTCAGCAGAGTAGAAACCTTCAGATGATGTCTTCTTCAAAAGTCTGTCTATTAGTCATGACTCTAAATTTCCCCAATTATTAGCTCGTTGCCAACGCTTACATCAATATTACAATACTACTGACATTAGCCTCCATTTCTCAACCCATTGAAATGTATCGGGTGATAAACATCCCTAGAATTTAGAAAGCCCTGAATATTTTGGTGGTTGAATAATGTCTGAGGTATTTAATTCCACCACATATCTAAGTTGTAAGGAGGGATATAGTTCTGTAATTTCAGGAATTTTTGTTCTCAAGTCCCCAGATGATTTACATGCAACCTGTTGTATTGCGTGTTTGCAGCCCACATTCCTGTCTTCTGTTTTGCCGCTGGCATACGCATACTGGTCATAACTCTCAAACACAATTTCTGACAATTTGGACAAATTGCTATCATCAGTCTATCCTGACTTTGACGTAGGTTGGATTATTGAAAGCAAAAAGGACCCCAGCTTTGATACTTTTTTGAGAAGGCTTTGAGACTGACAGATAAGAATCGTATTTTTCCCCACCCATAATTATGATTGACTTCCTACATGACTCACGAAACGTTTTCTTTCCAACTGTAAAATTCCAAGTTCCAGTTTCCTTGACATAAAGTCCTTGACACATCTATGAATGAACCCCTTCTGACTAGTTTTAGGAAAAGAACTGTACCATGAGATAAATGGAAGAAATTGGAGATTTCCCTGGCATTTCATGCAATCCTGCCACCCCAGGATGTGGGTGACTTTTAGAGGCATTGCATCTTTCTGTATGAAAAGGAACTGTGTACACTGTACTGAATGAGGTGGGAGAGCAGGACTATTGCTATTAGGTCCCCTTGGCCCCCCCCCCCCCCACCTCCACCCATAAAACCTTCAGAGATTCAGAGTAGCTGCTTTATTTTATAATCATACAATGTATAAAAAAAAATCACCTGATGCTTTCCTGTGGAACTCCTGGAAAGGAATGCAAAATATGCCAAAAATGTTCAAACTTTGCCAAACAACAGTC
This sequence comes from Patiria pectinifera, assembly GCA_029964075.1. Classification (NCBI taxonomy): domain Eukaryota; kingdom Metazoa; phylum Echinodermata; class Asteroidea; order Valvatida; family Asterinidae; genus Patiria; species Patiria pectinifera. The sequence continues at coordinate 10,270,825 of CM057149.1, read as the reverse complement.
TTTATTCTTGCAAAGCTGCAGTAAAGTAGCATACATCCTTCACATGAAGAATGGACTACCAGTGGCTATACCAGCTCAGTGAGTTAGGTGTATAGGGCAGATCAGTCAAAAGGGGTAGTGTATAGTCCTACTAACAATACTACAATGGAAAGCTTACAGGTACAAGCTTCCAAACACTGGCTGTCCAGGTGAACAAGTATTAACAACCAAAGATACTTCCACAAAAGCAAGAATTCCAAGTATGCAGAAAATTCATCTGTTTCGTGGGACAAGGACGGGTTTTTATGCTGCAAGGTGAAATCATAGAGCAATGATGAAGTTATTCTGTGATTTCTGCATGTACTTATTTCTGCATGTATTTATCTGTGTAAAGCCACTGGATTTAGCATGTCAGGTGAATTTATTATCTTGATCTAACATTTTGTAATAGGTCCTCTCAAACACACCTCACTTGTCATAATCGGAACATTTGACTCAGTCACAGACACATCTGCTCAAGAAGTTCATAAATCAGCTTTTATGGATGAAAACTAAACCCAGCCTCTCTGTGTTGAGTTCAATTGGTTTAATAGCAAATATGTGCAAGTATGCAAGGCACTGTGAATTCAGTAGTTTGGAAAGGTATAGGTCTGAAACTTTAGCTTGATGTTTACTTGATATAAATGATAGATATCATCAGATTATTGTATAGAAGTACAAAAATCAAGCAGGTTTATGAACAAGTCACTCCTGTTCTGTATCATTCTCAAAATGTTTTGAAACCTTAGATGTCTGTATAAATAACAAGCACTTAATGTGCAGGTTAATCTTTCCACCAAAGAATGGCTTGGCAATTCAGTCCAAATCTCTTATTTCATTGAAAAAAAGAAAGTGTTAACATTATTCCATTGAATCAATTGAGGCACGCTCATTGAACTTTTGGAATATCCAGTGAATTTTAAAATACATGTATTCAAGATTCCGTCAAGCCTGGAGGAGTAATTTTGCTGCGTTGCCATTGCAAATCCTCCAACCTGTGATTTTTCATTGTGTTAAGGTTCTCCTATTTTCAGGCTTTGCTTGTGTGCCAAATAAGCAGAAGAGTTGGTGACAACATCGTGTAAAAGATGACACCTCCCTAAAAGAGCCTCAGCCCCAGCTTACCTGAGATCAGACCAGGATTATCCAGTTGAAATATGCATGCAGTCAGGTCACTTAAAAAAAGTGGGATTTAATTAAATCTGATTACAGAAATTCAATCCTTGCGGAATGTGTTTGGCACTACACACCCATCAGTGATTTCTGGGCACTTCACAGAACATGGAGGTAGGATGATCAGAACAACAACAGCATCAACAAGCGAAAACAGGTGAAGTATTCAGAGAGGGACTACAATGGCTGGCACCTTGATTGTACTAAGGGATATACTCTTGAGAGACTTAAAGAAAGCAAGGAATGCCTTCTACTTAGACAAGAGTCAGTCAGGAATGCAGAGGACACGCGATCTCTTTTGTCAGTGCCTTGAGGAGATCTAGAATGAATGAGATGCAAGGAGATTGACTATTATAGTTGGGGATAGCTTGCTGTCTTCATTGATTCTTAGAGTATGTCTTGTCTCTCAGATCATTGCTCTACTCTTCAGATCAAGACAATCTGGAGCTAGTTGAGGTGAGATGCAGACAGAGTGATGGATGAGATACTGGAGCCAGTCTGCAGAAACTTATTTTATTCCGTCTAGCCATCTGCAATCTTTCTTTTTTTTCCTGAGCATATTGAGGGTTATTTGTACTGTATGCAGACCAGAGTTGTAACGAGTCACTGATTTTTGTAACTCAAGTCGAGTCGAGTCATTTTAAAGAAGTGACTCGAGTAGAGTTGAGTCATTAGGTCAAGAAGGTCGAGTCGAGTCACGTCGAGCCACAGTGTGTAGTCGAGTCGAGTCGAGTCAAGTATTTAGCTCGAGTCACAAATATTTGAACACTGTACAGTAAATAAACACAAGAGAGAAAGTCATTTTTTTGGGCTTTTTTAATGTTACATTCGGGCTACTACATGTGGAGACACCACATTTGACTCTTAATGAAAATAAAAAGGGGGTGCCAGCGGATTGCCATTCTACTAATGGGGACAATGATCAAACCATGTATGTATACATTATTCCTATTCCTGAACATTCTACCGTGACGTGAACAAAAACCGGCACGGGCGTAAGTTATTGCAAATATTTTTCGCAAAGTTCTACTTTTAGTTTTGGGACTCAAGTCTTATTTGCCTTCCTCGAGTCGAGTCGAGTCATTCTGATGAGGAACTCAGTCAAGTCGAGTCATTTGCTCACAGTGACTCGAGTCGAGTCAAGTCGCTTGCCCTCAGGGACTAGAGTCGAGTCGAGTCACCAAAAATTGTGACTTGAGTCGGACTCGAGTTGAGTCATTGACTCGAGTCATTGCAACTCTGATGCAGACTTTCCTTTGGCTACGTTTTTATGGATACTCAGTAGGCTTTTAAAGACTTTAAAAATTTTCTAAAGATTTCCAACAGTTATTTCCTTCTCTATTTTGTTTGCAATATTGTGTGCATTTGAAATTGAAAACGATTCAAGATAAATGATCACCTATTTTTCACAAGTTTTCTGTTCTTAAAAAGATGCTCTGCATATAGTGTTTTAGTGTACTTATAGAACAATATGTGTCCATCTAGTTGCTTTCCAGAAAACAATCACCATGGTTCAGATTTCCTTAAGTAACATGTCTTAGTTTAACACTATGTTATATCTCCTCCTGCTTGAGTGGATAATTAGCAGGTTGTACACTCTGGATTCAAAAGAAGCTGTACACAGTAGCAGTTTGGTTATCAGACAACTGTTTGCTAAAACGCTTCATGGATGACCCTCTGTGGCTGCAGTCTTTTTATGATGAAACGGTGAAGTTTGTTTTAAAGATCAAACTATATTTACCCAACACCATCCCTGAATGAGTTGGACAAGGGAAAGAAGCACTCCATATTACCCCAACCTGTGACTATTCATTCCATGCTCAGCGTTATTTGCACGTACCTGGTAAAAGTGACAGTGAGGTGTGAAAAAGTATGTGGAAATAATAACGTTGGTAGGATTTGATGGAGATGCCTGTAGGGTTGGGATTTGAGTGACTA